>CAEGAE010042559.1:0-59061 GCA_903067095.1 Girardinus metallicus
TAATTTCAGATTTTTGTATAACTTTTCTTCAAGTTAACAAAGTGAGCTATTATTGTTACAGGTTAATTTTCTAAACTGCAGAAAAGTAACTGTTAGAGAAGCTCAAATGTGAAAAATTGGACTGATGTTGATATGCGATAGTAACACTGCTGTTATGTTAGATTTACCAATGTTTTATTTTATCTTTTTTTTTTTATCCGATTACCCAATTAATTGTAAGAATAATCGATAGATTACACGATTACTAAAATATTCGTTTACAACAGCCCTACCTGAGTTATAAATCCTGTTATAACTCTTTAATGCTTTCTCGTTTTAATGAGTTTTGCTTTTCGTTAAATGAAATGCTGCTCTGGCAGTTAAATGCTTCCGTAAAAGCTAATGGTTCCACAATACATATACAAACCTTTAAAACAAAAAATTGTCCCATTTAAAACAAAACTATGTCAAATTTAAATTCTGACACATGGACTTAAGCGAAAGTACAAAATAAACCCCTGCAAAATGTTTGTTGCCATGAATATTATTGTGGGGTTTTTTTTGCTAATATTGGTAGGATAATTAGTCAGGCTATCTGCTTAGCCAGCTAGTCAGCAGTCAGCTACTTAACAGACATGTCGCTCGTAGCTTACCAACTATAGTTTTAAAACCTTTTGACTTTGAGTTTCCACACCATGACCTAAAAGCAGAACTAGATTTTTTTTATTTTTTTTTATTTATTTTTTTTTTGAAAGCGAGGGAAAAGTATGGTTGTTTATAATGAGCTGAGCAGCAGTTCACAGCAACAGGTCGGGGAGGGGCAGTGTCACGTTACTCTCCTCCACACAGTCAGTGGAAATTTGAATCGCTCCAACACTGTCATGAGAAGCCTTTAAAGAACGCGGACGTTATGGTAGCATTTTGAACGCATCCTGTCTAATTTGAGGTCATTAAAACATCCTGCTCCACCAATCATGTGTGAGTTAGAACAGACTCGGGTCGTGCAACTCGTTTAGCTCCAATTGTTTTAGCTCTTTGAGGCTAAACAAAGTGAGCAGGGAGGTCTTCGGAGTTTAGCCCCTCAGGATGTTTACGGCGACGCAGAGGATGTAACTTCATCTGCTAAGCGTCGGATCTCTTCCTGCTCAGTGGTGACGTGCGACGTCACCAGGCCGGTATAAATAACCGTCAGCCTCCCTGGCTGCTGTTTACTCCACAATACAGAAACCAGAAGCGGGATTGAGGAGAAATGCGACACATCCGGAGGAGGCGCAGTGAGCGATGATGATATTTATTGGTTTATTGTTGTGCTGAAGATGGATACGGATAACATCCCTTTCTGCTGAGGTGGCGCTGATGCGTTGTTTTTAATGCAAGAACTTTGTGCTGATGATGCAGGCCTCACAGGTCATAGCTCAGTGATTCACTTAGAAAAGCTTTTGATACTGCAAACCATCTTATCTTGACATTTAATGCGATCCCTCAGCCTTTCCTGGAAGAACGTTGTGGATTATCTATAGCATGAAGCAGCTTTATTTCGGTGTTAAATTCCAAAAAAAGTTAGAAGATGATTTTTTTTTTTTTTAATCTTTTCATCACCTGATGTTGCTCGTTGGATCCATGACTACATGAAGCTGGTGGATGGGGTGAGGGGGGTGAGCAGATGACAGGAGGTGCTTAATCGGCTGTTAAAACACCAAGTTAATATTCAACCTTGAACACACAACGAAGCTGCAAGTGAAACACGTTTTTTTTCTTTTTTTGGATGCACACAAGTGTGAATACTATTATTAAACCCGTTGGATCAGAGTGTGAAAGTTCATATTTTGATCCATCTTTATGTGAGTGCCTCGTTTTCTTGTCTTTATCCCCCCCAGTTGGCTATGCAGAGCCTGGAGGACAGAGGAGCTGAGTCCTATGCCAACGGTTGCGCCGGACACATGAACGGATCAGAGCCGACCAGAATGAAGGAAGTCGCCTTTGAGAAGAATCCCTCCGAGCCGATGGTATGCTCTCCACCTCGCGGGCCGCCAGTCGCTTCGCGTCTGGATATGAGTTGCTGACTGTTGTCTCGTGTTGCTCGCCTGCAGGGCGTCACGCTGAAATTAAACGAAAATCAGCGCTGCACGGTGGCCAGGATATTGCACGGGGGAATGATCCACAAACAAGGTGACTTTTTATCTTTTCTTTGGTATATGATTCATGTGATGTTGGGGGCCCGAGAGGGGGGTTTAAACGATTAAGCAACTTGCAGCTTGAGGTCTTTTTCTGAGTAAAATATTTTAAAAAATTGAGAGAGTACACAGTTGAATTTATTGAATGTTTTCTTTCCTACGAATGTCCAAATTAACATTTACATTTACACCTATCCTAACATTTGGATAGGTGTCCTAGCAACAGGGAGAGAAAAGCCACACAGCTTTGAAGGTATCTGGAATAATGAGACCTTTGCAATATATCGCAAACACTGATTATGCGATTGCGATATGTTTTGCGGCATATTGTGCAGTTTTCATTGTGAATCCAAAATCCAAGCGAAAACAGGACAAAAGCTTTGGAATGTATGACGTGTGCTTAACAGCCAGAACAGGGCTAAGAAGATTTTTTTTTTTTATCTTTCAGGTCTGTTAAATATTTAATTTTACGTACAGGCCAAAAACTAGGCAGAAGTCCTAAAGCCAATCATGTGAATTCTTCTTTTCAGGCTCCATACATGAAGGGGATGAAATAGCAGAAATCAATGGAAAAAGTGTGACAAACCACACTGTGGATCAGCTACAAAAAATTCTAGTAAGTTGGAAGTCTTAAGCTTAAATTCATCTTTTGTTTCGCCTGATTGCTCAAATTTGAAAACTCGTCCCGCAGAAAGAGACCACTGGCGTAGTAACGATGAAGATCATCCCCAAGATGCAGGGTCGACCAAGAGTGTGTGAGGTAACACCGCCGTCACGCTGCCCCCTAGCCTTAGCGTGTTTATTACTGCTGTAATCATGTTTTCTTCACCATTTCCTGTTTGAAATGATTTTGTTTAGGTGACTCTTCTCTTAACCAGGTGACTATGAAATTAGTTTACGTTGAAGGATAATCCCAACCGTTAACAGTAGATTTTATTTTTTTTTTTTTAGCATGAAACGCACTATTAGTGGGTTTCATACTGCCATCTACTGGACACAGCGTACTAATTCAGGCATCCATCTTCCTGCCAGGAAAATGGCTGCTCTTAATTCAAAACACTCTGAACCCGCAGCTTGTGACTTGCTGCAGACGAATCTAACTAGAAGAGGAATTTAATGATTTTTAATGACTAAACTGTAAAAGTGATTTTTATTCCCCAATGCTTAAGATTTTATATTTGCTGTGATCAGTGATGGCAAACCTAGCTTCCAGTTTGTAGACCATTACTTGGTGTAGATGAACATTCTCTTCTTACTTTGTCTATTAAAAACATCGATTTAGTGATCCAGCACACTCCACTGCACTTTTATGCAGATTAGTGGGGGAAAAAAGTGTCTGTGTGCTGGGAAAGTTACCAGTGGAGTGTTTTGGAATACTACAAATCTCCAGTCCCATCCAAACTTATTGACACCCTTGGTAAAGAATGTAGAACAAACACACTTCTATTATTTCTTTTAATATGTATTTTTTCCCCATTTAAGTAAATATACTCACATTAAAAGTTGTCTTTTCCTAAATCTATCGTTGGTAGATTTTGTGATTAAAAATAAAAGATGACTTTTGGTTTTTGTTTTGTCTTTTTACACATCTGTATCTGGGGTGCCAAAAAGTAAGAAAGACGTGTTTTCAAATGCTTTTGGACACTTAAAAGAACGAAACAACACAAAACAAAATTAAAACGATTAATTTATATAAAAATATGTTGTTTTCTTTTTTACATACTGACTCAGATTTATTGAATGGTTTAAATGGCCAAATTAGATGTTTAGCATCCAAAAGGACACCTGGAACATCTACTTGCATATACAAAAATCTGGACTTATTGAAAGGATGTTTAATACCTTTTTAAAGGTTATTTGCAAAAGCTCTAGAGAGTATTGAATATGTATGTAATTATCCCTGGTGCAGGTTTGTGGAGCTAACAGCTTTAACATTTTGTCTTGTTTAAAACAACGTATACTGCAGTTGTCAACAAGAAATCAGTAGTTTCTCATTCCTTTTTGTCTAAAAATTTTAATTTCAGTAAAGAATGATCAGGATCAGAGAGTCATCTCTAACATTTCTGCTTTTTGTAAAAGATCTAAGCAGTTCACCGTCATTGGTTTTCACACCCAAGTAGAAGAGTCGACAGATTACTTATCGCACTGTTAAAATAATATATTTAGTTTTACTTGGAAAAAAACGAGAAAGCAAAAGGTCTTTTACTGCATCAGATGGATTTCATTTTGCACAACAAATTCTGCGGAGATAAATCAACACTACGCCGAGTCCATTTGGTCCTTATCCGAATTGGTGTTAATTTAACTGTTAGGGTTATTTCAAAAGTAGTTTGAGTAGTTATAACTTTTTCAAGTGTTAAAATTGTTCAATTTCTTGTTGAAATAACTCTGAAAAGAGTTAAATTAACACCAATTCTGACAAGGACCAAATAGACTCTGCATAGTGTTGATTCAACTCTGCAGAATTTGCTGTGTAACCTGCAGATGTACATGAGGGCTCAGTTCGACTACGACCCTTCCACGGACGACCTCATTCCTTGCAAAGAGGTCGGTTTGAAGTTCCAGACGGGCGACATCATCCACATCATCAACAAGCAGGATCCAAACTGGTGGCAGGGCCGAGTGGAGAGCAGCACCGTCGACTTCGCCGGACTGATACCCTCTCCGGAACTCCAAGAGTGGTAAACGACTGACGTTTGCCGTTCTTCAACGCAGCTGAAACAAAACCTTGCGGCGTGACGGACGGACGCCACATTCCACAGATTCCCGGCTCGATCTGTGTGTGTGTGTGTGTGTGTTTCGTTGCAGGAGGGTGGCCAGCAAAAGCAAAGCCAAGCAGAGCAGGCAGTCCTGCAGCCCGTTCGGAAAGAAAAAGAAGTGCAAAGACAAGTACCTAGCCAAACACAGCTCCAGTGAGTGTAGTTTTGCACATGTCATTAACTCCGTGCTGCGAGTTTGTCTAAACAAACTAAACTGTCCTCCTGCAGTTTTCGACCAGCTGGACGTGATCTCTTATGAGGAGGTTGTGAGGCTCCCAGCTTTTAAAAGGAAAACTCTTGTGCTCATTGGTAAGCTTTGTTGCTAGAATAAAGGGCCAGTTCGCAATTTGCAGGAACTTCATTCCAAATTGTGAAATATAAAACACATATTTGTACGTAGAACTGTGCTTCTTCTAAAAAGTTTGATATATTTAAGTTCGTTTTGAGCTACAATGTCTTTCTAAAGGTGATATTTAGAGAATTTTGCTCCTTCCTAGGGGCTCCTGGTGTTGGGAGAAGCCACATAAAAAATTCTCTTTTAACAAAATACCCTGAGAAATTCACTTACCCTGCACCACGTGAGTAGAAAGACTGATTACTTGTTGTTGTTTTTTTTGCTCATCTCGTAGTGCAGTTTCAGTTTACTCTTTAACGTTGAATGTGCGCAGACACCACCAGACCCCAGCGAAAGGACGAGGAGAACGGACAGGAGTATTACTTCATCTCAAACGAAGACATGACCAAGTCCATCTCTAAAAACGAGCTGCTGGAGTACGGCAGCTTTCAGGGATTCATGTTCGGAACCAAGTTCGAGACCATCCACAAGATCCACGATCAAGGCAAAATTGCTGTGCTGGACATAGAACCACAGGTCAGCGTTTTGGAGTCCTAACTTTTTAGATCTGACAGATGTGCCTTGTAAAGATATGTACAAATGTCTCAAGGTAAATTGTTAAGTTCCTAGAAACTTTCGTCTCATCGCATAGCTATAACTTAAAAAAAAACAAAAAAACTGTAGGAATTATGTGTTTTATAATCTGATCTGAATATTGGATTTTCACACTTTTTTATGGTGAGGTTATATTAATGAAAAAAAAAAAGACATGCTAAATTAATTTTAAATCTTTTTACATACCTCAGTCAGGGCTGCCAGTATGTTTTGGATGACCTTGTGTCACACTGTTGTAATAATTCCAACATTACACTTTACATTAGCACATGTCCAACTGAAGCATTCTGAAAACAGTCAACATCCTCACATTTCAAAAGAACCTCATTTGAGGAAATTTGAACGGTAGAAGAGAGACTGTGTTTTGATTTCTGCTACACTGCACGATTATTTTTATTTAATAAAATTAATAATATTGTTTCAAACTGCCAGCTTATTAAATAGTCATTCCTCTTCCAGACCCTGAAACTTGTTCGGACTGCGGATTTTGCTCCGCTGGTGGTGTTCATCGCTCCTACCAACACAGCTGCACAGGTGCTACATGCAAAAACAGTAACAATAATAATACAAAGCAGTGCCTCTAAAAATAATTAAGTTATTTTTGATGTGCTTTTTTTCACCTTTTGTCTCATTACAACCACAAAGGTCAATGCTGTATTGGAATTTTATTTGGTAGACCATCATAAACCTGTTCATAGTTGTGAAGTGCGTGTTTTTTTTATTTTTTTTTATGTATTTTGCTTTCAGGTATCAGAGTGTAGGGGAGCTCTGATTTAGAAAAAATGTTTTTATTTAAATTTCTTTTACTAGATTTTATATTTATTTCACCAGGAAAATGCCATTGAGATCAAAAATCTCTTTTGCAGGAGAATCCCGGCCAGATACTATAATTTTCTTAATCTACGTAAAACTACTATGCTAATTTACGTGGATTTGTCACATTATTTTTAAAAGTACAAGAAGTTATGAACACTTTTGCAAAGCACGGTAGATTTGTTTGAAAAGCTGAACAAAGTAATAATAATAAAAAAGACGATAATCCGTTTTTTTTTTTTTGCAGACTGAAAACCTTCAGATGATCCAGAAAGAGTCGGACGCCATTTTGAGCACATATGGACACTACTTTGACGTGGTTCTCGTCAACAACGACGTAGATGAAAGCGTGAAAGGCGTGGAGGAGGCCATGGAGCAGGCCACCTCCACGCCACAGTGGGTGCCTATATCGTGGGTCTACTGAAAGGGCCGTCTGGCGCCCGTTTGATTCAGAGCTGCGTTTCCAAACGTGGCGCAATACATCACTCCTTCCACCAAACCTCTGAGTTAGCGGCGCATTTGATTTCTTTGCACTGTTGTTTGCACAATACAGCAATATGTAGAAAGGATAATCTCGAAAGGGTGTTTTAAATATGTTCGGATTTAGGTGCTGCACACCTTTTATGATTGCTGACAGATTATCAAATGCAAAACAGGACCTCAACTGTGAAAGATATAAATGCTTTAAAATAAACCGAAATTGACACATCACCTCGAATGATCCTCTTTTCTGATCCCATTAGATTGAGCCATGACATGAAAATTCTCAGACTTTGCTTGTTATGTGTAACTCCATACAATATCCTCAGCACAAAACCTTCTAGTCAACCACTGACAACCTCGCAGGGTTTTACACTGGATTTTCTCCAAACTGTATTCCTTATGGGGGACTGTAAAGGCACTTTTCAGCAAAATAAAAAAAAAGAAAAAACTCCTAGCTCTGTTGCAATGTTGTTTTTCATAATTCTTTTTTTTTTCTCTCTCAAAACCTGCTATAAATAAATTTTGATGTACTGAAGTGAAGAGAAAATATACACACTTTGATTTACGTCTCAGTCCATTGTGTTGAATAATAGTGGTACTTTTCAAAAAATCATTTAAAGTTAACATTCCTCAGAATAACTTCCGCCATTATATGCAAATGCATTTGGAGGTCTTCACATTGTATTCTTCAGTAAAACATTCAAAAATACTTGATTTATCCCAAATAGGAATTAAATGCTGAAACATTTAATATAGAAGTATCTTCAAAGAGTCATTGTGGATGGTGTTGTGGACAGAAAGGATCTCCGGTAGCAAAAAAAAAAAAAAAAGAAAAATCTCAAGAGGCCTTTGACTGAAGACTGTTACTTTCTGGCTTTATGGTTAAAAATCAAAGCAGAGCAGAGAGATGTTGAGGATATGATCCTTGCCCACTTCTCTGGAATTTGGAGTTGTAGTTCAAGTATTACTTCTGCTTTTGAGATGTAAAAATAATACCTTATTGCCACACTTGTGTGTCATAATTGTCCAAAAGTAAGAGCAAAAATCCTTCCAGCAGCACAACATCCAAAACCAGAGGGAATAAAGGTTCAAAGATGCAACGCTTCAACATAAACAAAAAATAAATCCATTGAAGAACAATTTATCAAATTTGCTGACGGTCTATAAAAAGTGAAGGAAATGTGATTGTTTTAAAAAATAAATGTGCTTCTTTTTATGTTCCATTTCTGTAAAGTGATGAAACATTTACAAAAACTGTCCCATTAATTCACATTTTGTCTGTAGCCAAAGAGACGGACACTTCTTCTGTTCCTGCTGCATTCCATTTGCTAATCTTCTGGGTTAAAGTTTGGAGAGCATCTCATGCTGGAGTATTGTGCCAAATGACCATGACATTGTGACAGAGATAGTTACTAAGGCAACATTCACTGTCTTTTCGAGTTACACTTTGTGTCGCAAAGCTGTCCTCTGGTACCACCATGTGGTGAAACCAAAAACTGCAGGTACGACGCGTACCTAAAAAATTGATTTACGTTTCAAATAATCAAATAGTTTTTAGTTACCAACTTTGTCCTTCCTCTCAGGAAGTAAAGCTGTTCAGTGTATGCTCATACAAAATCTATGACAGGGAAAGTCGGTTTTGCGTGTGAAATAACAGCCTAATCATATATAACACAATTTCATAATGAGTCAAATGAATGGTGAATCAACATCTAAATGGAAATGAAACCATATTTTATTTTAAGCAACTTTATATTTCTGGAACAGTTAGCACAGATTAAAAGATAAGACATTTATGGTTATAGGGAACTGGTGTTTTTTTTTTAAGGAGTTTTAGAAAACTGAAGACATGCATTCAAATTCCTGTAACCTTTTTTTCTTTCTTTTTTATTCTTTATCTTGGCTGGATATTTGATCAAACTTCTTGGTGCAAAGTACCAACATCATGATCTAGAAGGTGTTAGAAGACCAATATGAACACTGTAAGAGGAAGACCATCCTTCTTCCAGAACCATACAGTTGCCAGCTAGAAGCTGATCAACTTTGGATCCAGGGAATTTTTTTCTTTTTGAAATGTAGGACCTCCTATTGCCAGCAAAGAAGGATGTCATGTGATTTTCCTCCCTCTTGTCTCTTTGTTCATCCTTGAAGACGAACAAAGAGACAAGAACTTCTTCTGTTCCAAAGTTTTGTTGACCATGTCACATGATCACGTTGTGACACTACTCCTAGAAATTGAAGGTGGCTTAATACAGTGCATTCTGGTATTCAGAGATTTTATATCAGTCTCTGTGTAGTTCAGTCCTTAATGATATGAGTTACGTCAATATAACATCCACGTGTCTTCAAAGCACCATTTTGAATGGTGATTTTTGGGCAGAAAGACCTTCCAGTAGCAGTCAGTGTTGCAACAAATCTGAACAGACGTATGACTGAAGACGGTGGCTGTAACCATCTCATGACTGTCATGACATTCTAACAACTCAATTTTCAGCCAGTAAAGATGATATTCCACAGTATTATGTCCTTAATGACCCCATCAGCTGCTGGTAAGCACAGCTAATCCACCTCATTTGCTTTTGCTGCTCTCCATTAAATCGCTGAACGTATGGCTAGAAATCTGGAGAGAGAGATTCAAAGCCTGAACTACCTCTGTAGCCTCAACCAAAAACATTTTGAATAAAAATATGAAAGAAACACATAACTACCGTAGAGTTACTATAGAGGCTGCTACCATGAGCAGCAGCTCACAAATTCACAAATTTTTAACTGGATTGTAGAAAAATAAGCAAAGCTGATGTTTTTGAATCAGGCTTAAAGCCAAACAGTTTGGATGAACCTTACTATTTCCGTTAAGATGAGTAGTAAATGTGGACAAAATTATGCCATAGCTTTGTTGCAGGCAACAAAAAGATTTTTTTTTTTTTAGTTTTATGTAAATATCAAAATTCAAATTCTGTCTCATGATTTTCCTCCGATTATCTTTTCACTTATTTCTGAAGCCAATACATTGAGCACCTATTAAGAGAGAGTTCAACAGTGTATATTCAGTGTATATACACTTTCATTGTAGTCCAACTCTGAAAGACGGAACTATTTGAGAAAAGTGCTATTAAAATTTATATACATTATATCTTTTCACTTAATATTAATCGATTCATATTTTACGACAATTGTATCAAAACACCGAAGGAGGAGGAAGGAACCAAACTTGAAACATCTGTCATTACATGAATTAAACATATCCAAAATAAAGTGTTAAATGTAAAGCATCAGTCTAAAAATATGAGCGACCTATTAAATTAGACAATTTAGTCTCAGGTAGTCTTATGCCCCAGCATGTCCAACATTCATGTTTACTATGAATGACAACAGGCACCCAGTGTGAGCCTCGCCACACCCCTTTTCCAAGAACGCCATTTTGTTGACATACAGTCTTGAAATCAACATTAGCTCTATTTAAGGAGCTTAAAACTCTGTTCTGCACAGAACACGTATGGTCTTTGAAGAGCGTCCAAGGAGACACCCAGTTACTGTATCCGAGGGTAAAAACAACCCTCTCCGGGGAGGTAAAGCGGTGTGTCTGATGTGTAAGCCACCCATTTCAACATGAAACTCGCCGCTGCTGACGTCACCGAGCCATCTTTGTGCACCTAATCCAGGCGGCTGTTTATTACACCTTCATTACCACACAGACCGGGGCTCTACTGACAGCCTGCAGGTGCCCGCATCGTCACAAACAAGGAGGAAAACAGAAAGAGAACCCTTTTGTAGTGTGGGGACACAATTCAGTGCTCCTCCTAGGATATATAGGCAGGGAAACGCCACAGTGACCAACCAAAGGCTGCCAGAGGGAGAGAGGAGCGCAGAAGGCAATCCACATCCATCTGCCAGCCACTTAGTGCGCGCTAACATCTCCAGTCCGGATTTCAGCGCAGCTGTCGAGCTAATACAACCAGGAAAATGTAAGTACAACACCGTCGTGATGCTAATTTGAAAATAAAATCCCGAGATGACACATTTACGCACTGACGACTGAAATTGATCAGCTATTTCTGGGGGGCTTGCAGCGTCTTCTCCGCTGTATCACGTAGCTTTTCCCAACTGTCACGATATTAATAGTCGAAGATTGTCGGATGAATTTAATTTTAGGAGCGGTCTCTGTCTGATAACGTGAGCCGAACGTGAACACAGACGCTAACGAATCGGCCTAACCTTGGAGCAGATGGAGGCATCGGGTTTAGCTCTCTATTAGGGACATTATTAGCCGTATAATGTTCTCTTTTTAAACGAACGAGGCTGGCTGTTCTTTCTCTTTCTTTCTTTATTTCTTTCTTTCTTTCTTTTTTTCTCGCTTTCAGTTGGTCGTCGGGTGAATTCTCGCTCGCGCCTGTACTCACACACGCATATATATATATATTTTTTTTTCCAGTTTCGACTGGTTTGAAAGGAAAAGGACACCAGTCCACGAAACCACATACCGAGTCAATTAAAAGTATATAATAACGCGTTGTCTAACATGGACATTTTTTTTTTTTTTTTTTTTTAGTGAACACACTCAGGGCTTCGTTTCTGGTGTTACCGAACAGCAGGTGACGAATTAAGCTAATTCCAGAAACGGCAAGGACAACAAAGCTCAACAAACCCTGGCTGTTTCAGCCTCGTCAGTCTTTTGAGGTTTCAAAGCGTCGACAGTAATTGCCGAATATTCCAGTATATTATTATTTTTGGCAGAAATATCAGGCTTGAATTCGGTTTAGGCCTAGTTCCCGTGATATTTGTAACCTACAGCGGGGGGTGGGGGATAGCCTAGCCTCCTACTGTATGTCGTCGATTGTCATGCGAGGGCGGACAGCTAAAATATCTGTCCACATTTCTCCTCGGTCGTGATATCTCGGTTGAATAATACAAACTAATAATATTCATTGGTGCATTTTGTTATCTGCTGCATCATTTCGATGGATTTTGTTTTTAACAGGTGGAGGCTAAAGAAAAGGCAGCATTGTAGTTCAGTCTGCCAGTCTTTATATGACGTTTAAATTGCCTCGTGCCAGCAACATATCACCCACCCGTGGCATCACGCTATATGAGTTTCTCTCTGAGAGCTTTCGCTTACATTTGTGACCAGAATAGAAAATGTCTAGCTAAAGACGCTGAGAATCCCCCCCCATAGGAACGAACCCCAAACCTCGTTAGTGTTATGAGATGTAACAGTTGTAATAGTCACACATGGCCCTATTGTAGCTCCATAGGACGCTATGGTGGACCTTAATGTATGAGCAAAGTCATGTAACATCAAACAGAAAGAGACAGAGAGGCTTAGATCAGACGGCTGCTGATGTGGGATGCTGAGGCGCTGTCCAGTGCTGAAATGTCACTGTCCGGTACTGAAAATCAAGCGGCATGCATTTCCAGTCACAACATTTTATTTAATAAATTACTTATGAAGCACAGTCACAAACAACTTCGACTAAAGTGAAGTCCAAACCGCAAAAATGTTTGCGAGCTAAAATCATTTCTTAAGGCTCGTGTGACGATCACAAACCATAGTTTATTTAAATGAATCGTGTTTCGTCATAAGAATTATTTGGAAATATAGTTGGGTCTTAAAGAGTGATTTGGTTTCGCATTGAATTGCATTTGCATTTGAAACCTTGCATAAGATTGATTTTGCTGTATGCAAAAGCCTATATGGATGCTGGTGCTGGAAATGAGCTTAGGCTATAACCGCATACATGTTTTCCTATTGAAATAAGCTAAGCAATAAATCTAGAGAAGTAATCGAAGACAATAAAGAACCAAAAATAAATATAAAAAAGGGAATAGAATATTTACATTTAATCAAACTGTATGATAAAGCGGTATTATGTGTTTAAGGAGTTTTGCTAGTAGTTACTTAATAGTTACAAGTTACTTGAAATTGGAAACCGTTCTGTCTGTCTGTCTGTCTATCTATCTACTGTCTATCTACCTACTTTAAGGATCCATCAGTGTTTCAGCAGCCTGCTTTATAAACCACAGGGAAAAACTATATTAATAAGCACTGTCTCAAAACAGGGTTAAATATATTTAGCTTTCACAGCAAATCTCACATCAGCAGTAGCCTGTAGAGTCATGCGAACCCTCACCTTCCCCGTTTGTCACTTCAGCTGCCTTTGCCAGATCACATTTCCTTCAGCATCCTGTTTTTTTTGTTTTTTTTGTTATAACAGACACAACAGTCATTTGCTTATCAAGCTGCATCTGTATTCTAACTAAGCTTTAGTTTTAGAACTACGAGAAGACTCAGCACGTTCAGGCAGAACACTAGAGTGGCACGGAACGGGTACAGTAAATTCACACGGCTGGTTTGAAACACAGCTGGCGGTTTTTCACAGGATGCGGAAGCTGACGAGAAACCTGGCTGCTGCGCTGGCAAGTCTTGCCGGCGTTAGTTGGGAGGTGATGACAGCGTGAACCTCTACACACATTGTGCCTTTGTCACGGTGCTCATAGGAGGCACAAAAACACACACACACACACACAGCAACGACACATGTTAAAACATCATTTTTAAGCAGTAAATTAGCTCAAATGTATTTGCTGATTTGGACAAATTTCAGTTCTAATGGGACAGTTCTAAAAATAAACGTGCCTTAGAGGGTTCCGCCTCTGACTGCTTGGGGTGGCATTGACCTGTGGCATTGACCTCAAGCACCAACAGGCAGACTGTTCTAAAGGATTTGTTTGTTGTTAACGGATTAGTAATGTATGAACATAAAGGGTTGACCTTTAGACAGAGTTATACAAAGTCAACTCTTTAAAACTCCAACCTGTGCAAATGGATCAAAACAAAGCCTATGAGCAAAACTGCACTGATATGACTTCACTGGGCAGTGCCAAGTTTTGATTTGATTTTAGGTCAAAGGTCAATATTTTGAGCTAATTTACTTACCGCGAAAGATAAACATGCTCCACATTCCTTGATAAAAGGACTAGACTATCCCAATTTATATGTTAAAGCACACTTGTCAGCTTTTCAGTAAGATCAAAACAGACTGCATGAAAGAATAGGCAGACTGAAAAACATTGTCAGTTGAATGAGTTCAATGAAAGGGAAAGAAAAGGAACATTTTCCTTGTTTGACCTGTTAATTACGTCTCAGTGCCAATTGAGAGAAAATTGTCCAACCGCTACCTGTGAAGTGTCGGTTTGTGGTTTACGCCATTATTTTGTTTTACGTCGTTGAGCTCTATAGTCTTCCATTCTTCATCATCGTACCAAACGCGCAATGAAAGAGCGCAATATGACGCCGAAATAAGCGCAGCAGTGGATGATTAAAAAAAAAAAAAAAAAAAAAAAAAGTGTATCAGCATTCCCAATCACTTTGCTGTACAGAACCGGGTGCCAACAAGTAGCTGTTTCATGTTACGACGGGAGGCATTTCCCTTGACGCTCTCACTTTTCGGTGATAAAATGACACTTTCGCTTTAACTTTCTGTCAGTCACTGCAGCCATCATCTGTGGACATTCAACAGAATCGGCCAAACGAGCTTCACTTTTGCAAAAGCCTGCAATTGCGCTCTCAAACCCCGATCACGTCGGATCTTCCGTAATGGATGGAACTACCAATAACTTATAGTAACTTTTAATTAAACGAATGAAGCACTCAAAAATTAGATTTGTTCTCCTTTTAGTATTTTTCTACAGATCATAAATACCAGTATTTGCACGCCAGCTGTCATAAATCGCCGTACGTTGAATTTGAACTTAAAAGACGTATCTGATTTATTTTTCGACCATCAGGTCTGCCCCAGCAGCTGGAGCCCCTGCGCCAGAGGGAGGAAGTCAGCAACCTCCCAACCTCACCAGCAACCGCCGCCTGCAGCAGACGCAGGCGCAGGTGGATGAGGTAAGTGAAAACAAAAACAGCACACACACACACACACACACACACGCACACACACAAGAAGAATAGTCAGATCAGGCCAGAGTTGGTTAGTTACATTCACTTGAGTAACCTTTTGGGGAAAAAAATATATATATATACATATATATATATATATATATATATATATATGTACTTTTAGGAGTATTTCCACTACGCTGTACTTTTTACTTTCACCTGAGTAACTTAATGATGAAGCGTCGCTATTCTTACTAGAGTCAAATTTCTGGATTCTCTAACCAGAAAGTTACTAGACACAGCCACTTGTTTTTTTTTTTGTTAAAATTTCCTATTGATTTGTAAAAATGTTTAATTTGGTTGAATTATGTTCAATTATTTTCATTTTGGTCTTTAAAATACCCAAATTTCCACTAAATTTTGTATTTTTGTTCGTTCAGATGATGTAATTTTTACATTTTTAACGATGTTTTGCTCTACTCCTTCAGTCGCGTAAAATGCTTTTTTACTCTTACTTGAATGATTTCCTGGTCTCTTACTGTAGTGCACGTTTTAATTACCCTACCCACCTGCGGATCAGTTTGACGACATGTATTGTCATTGTCACCCAGTCTCATGTCGGCCCTCTCATCCCGTCGTCCGGTCTGGATGTCTGAGTAAAGCTTTGCCGCGTCTCTTTCCTCAGGTGGTGGATATCATGCGCGTGAACGTGGACAAGGTTCTGGAGCGTGATCAGAAGCTGTCAGAGCTGGACGACCGGGCCGATGCCCTGCAGGCTGGAGCCTCTCAGTTTGAGACCAGCGCTGCAAAACTGAAGAATAAATACTGGTGGAAGAACGCCAAGGTGAGGAAACGGCGGTGTGCTTGCTCAGTTAGAATGCAGCATTGATGTTGTTAAGTGATATTAACAGGGTTAGATTATGTGCGTGTTGAAAATTGTTCTGCTTTTCTAATACGTGTTTCTTTCCCCCCAAAACTTGCTGACTGCAGATGATGATTATCCTGGGTGTGATATGTGTGATTGTCCTCATTGTCATTATTGGTAAGGAGCCTTTTCTTTTCTTCTGTTCACTTGTAGAGTCTTTTTAAAATCTTGTAACACTTTGTACCGCTCCGTCTTTCCACAGTGTACTTCAGCACCTAAGAAGAGTCGCTCCTACCCCAGTCTGATCCAAGCTTCCTTACTACAGAAGAAAAAAAAAAAAGAAAAAACAAAACCTCTAATTGATGACAAAATTAACCACAGATGAATTAATTTATTGTATGTACGTATATCTCCGCCCCCAGCTAGCCTCGATATAACACCCCTAAATCCTTCAGGGCCCCCGTGGCTCTCCTCAGCCCCCCGCTCCTTACTTCCACAGCCTCGCCTCTGGGATCCCTGTCGATGTTTGTTCTGTGAGTGTGTGAGCCTGTCTTCTTTCTGAGTACTCTTGGCTTTTCTAAACCTGCCATACTGGGAACCAAACCCCTTCCCCCTTACCGTGCCCCCTCCCCACGTGACGTTGCAACAACAGAAACCGGTACAACAATTGGCGATAATTGTTACATAGCTGATATATAGAGTTCTTTGTAGAGTTTTATTCTGATATATATCTGATATACTGTTTTGTAGGTGTGTGTGCGTGCGCGTGCGTGCGTGTGTGCATTTTGTACTTTTTATTTTTTGTATTAATTTGATGTATGCTTTAGCGTTGACTACTGCCTATTAATGAAAGTGTGCATCTTGCATGTGCTCTACATCCCCCTCTGATTGTTTTGTTGTCCAATTAGCCTCCATAAAAAAATATCCACCCGTTTCTCTTGAAGGCAGACTGAAATTCACCATCTTGCCCACACTTTTTCCTTTTTTGCCCCAAAAAGAATTTTTTTTGCTTTTCTTTTGTTTTGCTACAGCTAATGCTCACTCGCTGATGTTAGTGAAATAATGCATGACTTGTGCAACGACTCCTTAGCGTTCATCTCCTCCGATCCTATCCAACTCTCCTTCCTTTTTTTCTGAGAGGGATTCTTAAACCACGACCGTCTTACGTGTCTCCTGGCGCCGTCTTGTTTCTCAGCAGCATGCTTCCCTGGGACAACTTTAAACTGCCATAGTACGGTCAGACCAATGTCTGTAGGTGTCTTTGTTTTTTTTTGTTTTTTTATTATTATTATTATTATTTAAAGATTGCGTAGTGTCTTATTTCGAAAACATTCCTTCATTGCAGTCTAGCGCAGATGCTCTTACTGTAGCACATGTAAGTGTGAGTACCTTAAAAAAATACAAGCGATGAACCTTGTGTCAGTAATAACAAGAGGAGGAGTAGTGACTAGGTGTAAAGTTACTTTCTTTTTTTTTTTTTGCATAGACTGGATTGTCCTAATAATTTTTTTTTCTACAATTTTACCTTAACATTACACCTATGATAAAATGGGTGATTTTGGGTTGGAAATAGATTCTAGCATCGCGGGGGGGAGATAAAATGCTTCTGCTGCAATGGTTTGTGCAGATTTTGAATCCGTTGAAAACCTGCACAATCGTCCGTGTGTTCGACAGTGCCGCCCGGCTGTTTAGACGGACCGCCATTGCAGCAGAACCTCTCCACATTGAGAGCACATTTTAAAAATATAAAATAAAATAAAATAATCGTAGCATTCCTAAAACGAGTGTTTTGCTAGCGCCGTGGTTCTGTCTTCGTGTTTCTTCTTCTTGTAGTTAATGCCTTTCTTTTTCTTTTTTTTAAAAATATAATAGACTCTATTTTTTAATCATAGTATATTTTTGTGTGAAGCAGAAGAAGCAAAGAGGATGCGAAGCGTCAAGAGCGAAGCTCCTCTTTCCTTCTGTCTGGTGTGTTTTTGTAGTTCAGCTCCGCGTTACACACTGCCAAGCATTAAAGGAAAACAGTTGTTTTCCTTATTGCGGTTATTTCTTTCATTTGTGCACTCACTGGTTTGGTCTTGAAGTATTTTCAAACCACCTTTTTTCCCTCTTATCATTATTACTATTACTATTATTCTTGTGTGCATGATTGGTCAGTAAAAGAGCAGGGTAAATACAAGGCACTCTTCGAGATAAAGAGTTTCACATGTTCCTCAGAGGCGATGCATCAGAACTTCCTGAAGCTAACTATTTGTGTGTGTGTGTGTGGGGGGGGGGTATTTAAAAAAAACACAAAAAAACATCCAACCACAGCAGAATGGTCGCGTCCAAGAATCTCCATGTGGTTTGGAGTGAAATCAAAGATAAAACAGTTGTCGGTTAAATCTGTTAAAATTTTTTGTGTTTTAAGTGCTGTTCTGCATTCGGAGCTTATTCCAAAGACAGCCTTTGTGACTCTGCCTCTTTTACTCTCCAGCCAGCTACACAGAGAAACCTGCCACCTTCTCTAACTCCTACTGTGTATTTGGTGTGTGTGCGTGTGCATGTATGTATTGGAATAGCTCCGCCTTTGGAATATCCCCCAGCCCCTCCCACCTCCATCCCTCCTTCCGTTTATCCCGACGGATTTAGGCCGCTTAACTCTCAGAGTGAGGACGTGTCAGTTTTCCTTCGCCTCTGAAGTACACGAGCAACACGAGGCTGCAGCTCTGTTAGCCTCAGCAGAAGAAAGTCCCACTTCTCGATGCTCCTTCAAAAGTTAAATAACCAAAGACCAAATTTCCAAGCTAACGCTGCCAGTACTCACCACAAACAGGTTACTACCCGAGCTGTACGGCTCAGATTTAAATTCCTACTGTCTTAGGCACATAGATGCGTATCATACACTGTCTATGGAGTCAAGTTTGGCTTTGTGAGTGTGCCACCCCGACATAATATGCAACTTAAATGTTGAACAGAAACTCCCACCCGACCCCGCCCTCGGCCGTGCGGATCCAGGTCCGAGGAGCTTCTTTTAATCTGTACAAAGTTAGTAGACACACGATCTTGTAACTAATTATAGCACAAGTCTTCTTTTTTTCTTTTTTTCTTTTTTTTCTGTCTGCGTAGTGCTGCCAGGTTTGAAAATGTGTAAACTAGCTATAGATAACAGAAAACTGAGAAATGTTTTCCCAAAAAAAAAAAAAAAAAAAAAGAAGAAAAACCTGCATTGTTTAGTGTTGTAATATTGGGGGAGAGGGGTGTTTTTGGGA
Organism: Girardinus metallicus; assembly: GCA_903067095.1. Lineage (NCBI taxonomy): Eukaryota > Metazoa > Chordata > Actinopteri > Cyprinodontiformes > Poeciliidae > Girardinus > Girardinus metallicus. Next base: position 19,159 of record CAEGAE010042559.1, read on the forward strand.
GTAGGGGGTCCTATATCCTCAGGTTTAAGTTGTTTGCAATTTACCAAAATACATAAGAGGACACAAAAAAAAAACCTAGCAAACTGTAAAATTGGATTCCTTTGGCAATATTAAGTGATTTAAGGGTTACAGTGTTGTCCTATTAGCCATTTGTACAGGACGTAAACACACAGTGGGCTCTGAGGTGAAATAACACTACTGATTGGGGTAGGATTTGTGTGTTTTCCATAAATCCAACTGTTGTCCAGTGAGTGCTCAACCGGTTTGGTCACAATGGTGAAAATGAAGTGAGTGCTCTCTCTCTATCTCTTTTCTTCTGTTTGATTTTATTGCTTTATTGTCTATATGAAAACCAATGTGTGCAAATGCTTTTAACACCGTGGCACTTTTTTCTCTTTTTTGTGTGTGTGTGTGTGTGTGTGTGTGTGTAATTCCTTGGTTTCGGCGGGAGTGGAGAACATAATCTTTCGCCGGCCACCGGGAAGGTTCAGTGATCTCAATGCTGCGTTCAGGTCATTTTCGGAGCGTTCGGTGAATGTTGTCGGAAAGCCATAAGAACGGTTTTGAAAGAAAAAAAACTGAATCCCAGAACGAGCTGAACGCAGCAACAGGAGGGAACCTTATTGAGTCGCTGAATGTTTCCTGGGTGGCTTTAGACATATGATATGTTTTTTATTTCTGAACCAAATGTTCTTTTTTTGTTTGTTTGTTTGTTTGTTTGTTTGTTTTGCGTCTGTTAAGTAACAACTCCAGATGTCACTGAGTCGTTTGTTTGTCAGCACTGATGGGTCAAGCTAAAGAAAATGGCAAGTAGATGAGAGAAGAAGTATTTTTGTGTGAAGGATTCTACAGTTTACATCAGATCGCTGTTTGTATCGACGAGATATATGATTTTTCTGTTTAAATCAGTTCAGTTGTAAGGGATGGATTCTTTCTTTTTACCTCCTTTAGAGGCAGGACCACAGGGATGAAAGCACACATTGCCCTTGCTCGTCTGGTCTTACAGGAGGGACAGGACCGGAGGATCACGGACAATGTGCTTCGTGTGATTTCCTTGTCTTTACTCTTTACGCTTTTATTTAGATTTATCGTGCCGTCCTTTGGTTTGGGATTAGAGTTTAAACAAGGTCGATTCAACGCAAAAGGAGAGGAGACTTAGTGGGGGGGGAAAGTACATGAAATAATTGTAGTGTAAATCTATCAATGTATTATTATATTGATGAACATCATGAAATATATGTATATTGGAAAAAAAAACAGTATCTATGACAAATTGTACTTTTGTGTGTGTTTCATGGTTTCATGTGCTTTTGTGGGTGTGCAGCAAGGGGATAATGTCATTTGGACTGCCATTCTGGGACCTGTGTGAATAAGCATAAATTTACTACCAATACAGAGATGGACCTTTTCTCTAATTGATCCCTACTATGTGTTAAGTGTGCCAAAACAAATACATGGAGACCCGGAGCCATAAACTGCACGTTTCTGCATTCGTCCAGAGTCCTTGTGTACAGTGTGTTACCATCACACAACACACACGCACGCACAAGACTTAGGAGCAGATAAGCAAATGATAACAAACAAACAAAAAAAATGTTGTAGTATCTACTGTCATATTTCCTATAATTAATTTTTAAACACACTGACATAGAACAGGTCAAATGAGACAGTTTCTTTCACAATGGATGTCATTGGAAAAGATGTTGAGGGAAAACACATTCATTAGCTAAATTACAAAAAAAAAAAGTCCAGCCGGAAATAGTTTTGGAAGCCGAGCACTTAAAAACCGGCTGAGTAAAATGGCACAAAAAGATAATTTAGATATAGATATAACTCATCAGGACGGCATATGAGGAAAACATGCAGTTGTTACGATTATTGAACATTTATTTTTCTTACCAACTCTCATTAGCTTGTCTCTTTTTTTTTATTCCGAGAGAGTCATTTCACTCTTTTAGCTTTAGTGTGTAGGTTTGGGCCTCGGAAGCAGTAAAAATATGAAATAACTGGCTAAATGAAAAACCTGGAAGTGTTTAAATAATGTCGTCTAGTTAATGCCAAACGCTGTATTTGCTCAAATAGGTGGCAGGCAAACTTTATTTGTTCGTGATTTCTAAAGAACAGCAAACAACACAAGTTGCTCTCTACAGCAGTGCACGCCAACGGTATGCAGTAATTTACTGTTAAATAGTGCAGTGTGAGGCTTTTATTTTGAAACCCACGTGACGTAGGCCGCTGGCATTCAGACTTCCTCTTCTCTACATTTTGTACCTGATTCATTCGCTGAAAATATGTACGAAAAGACTGTAGAGATGCCAATAGGCACTTCAAATACAGAATAAGTCCTATCAAGCGGGTTTTTTCTCGTTTGTTTGTTAATTTCTTTCTTAAGCTGAGTTGCTGTGACTTCTTCTAGTCGGAGCAGATCAGATTTAAACCACACTCATGCACAAGACGAATGGAGAGCGTTACATATTACAAAACAGATGAGACTATTAGTGTATTGGTGTACGTTCCTGTTAATACAAACGGACCAACGTGAACGCAAGCAGGTAACCACTTCATGAGATGCAGTTTTAAATCTTCACCACCAGGTGTCACCCTGTCTACTAAGCGCGACATGGATTGTGGATCCGCTGACATAATGTGGGTTTAATGTGGATAAACATGCTTTACCTTTCAACCTGCTGTTGAGGCGGACAGTATGGAGGAACACCAAACACATTTACCTTCAGATATCTTAAGAGGTGGCATAAACCATACAGATTTTGTAGCCCTCGATAAGGTCCTTGTATTTTTACACATTTTCAAGTTGGTTGTGGTCACAACCAGAAGGTTTTCATGTTAACTCGCTTTGTTTGTTCCAAAACCAATAATGTTGAATTTGGAGCAAGTAAATCTTTATTATGCCAGGACTCGATTAATAGCGACAAAAAGTGTGTGATTTCTCAGAAACTTGCTAACCAAAATATTACAGAATATGTATGCATAAAGCTGAACCTGTATTAATAAGACTGGTAAAAATCCTCAATAAATTCAAATATGCATCTAATGATTGAAGTTGTTAAGTTGTAGGCCATACCATCCTTCGACTCTGGGAAAAGAACACAACCAAAGCCTAATTAAGAGTTCAGCCTTTAATTGATTCTCTTCAAACAATGCTTCTATTTACTCTCATTGGTGAGACTTGTCCTACTCTGCCACAAACCATAATTGGATAATTTCTCTTTATAGAACTGTAGACAGTAGATGTCAGACAAACCACATCTGGAGAAAGCAGAAGCGAAAACAACTGTATTAAAATGACCTCTGTGAAACCATCAGCGTCTGTCGGTGTCTGGGTTTCGCAGAACCCCATGAGTTGTTTTGTTGTTTTTTTTAACCCTTATATACCACAAGTTCCACTCAGCCATTTTTCTTTATTCATTTACTTTTGCTAACAAGGATGGGTTATGACAGGGAAGCTTCATTGACTTGAAAACGTGTCGAGTAAAAACAGTTGCTTGTTACTTCACAGAGACTTGAACATGACCTCACCCCAGGGTTCAGTCAGAAGCAGCTCGTCTCCTCGTTAATCTGTCTTTCTGTCAGATCGCTTTAAGCCTGTTTTCCATTCGTCTGATAACCAGTCTCCTCCTGCCTCTCCTCACTTACCCATGCCTTCACCACAATCATCTGCTCCCCCACTGGTCTTGCACTCCCACATCCATTCCCTTTAGATTCTCCTGAAGGAATGCTAATCCCGCTTGAAGGGTTCATTCGGAGTTTGTGTGGGAAACCTACAGTATTGGCTGCCATCACTGCTCCCCCACATCATAGCAGCAGCTGAGCACTTTCCTGCATTCCTGCTCCTGTTGATGCCTATCAACATCTTGGGGTCAACACAAACACAGCTGGATAAGAAAATTCTAATTTTCAGCAAAAAAAAAAAAAGCTGCAAAAGACTTCAAGTTTTTCCAGTTGGCAGTAATTTGCAAAGAATTTGCTTTGTTTGAAGCTTCTTTGTGCTTCCATTTTATCCCATCTGGTCTGTTGCATTGCTTGATCCAGTCTGTAGTAGTGACTTTTATTAACTATCCTTAAAAATAATATTCTTTGTACCGGCCTCAGTAATTTAGGTCAGAGGTTTGGCCCATTCCCAAACAGAAAAAGAAAGAATATCCCACCCCTCTTCTGTGTTATTTTTTTCTTGGTGGATTGTGGAGCCAAAGGACCCCACGGAGTTCAGGAAACACAGCTAACTGCTCATTTAGACCATTTCTTTGGTTTTTGTGTGGGAGTTATGTTTTGCTGATGGTTGCAGCGATTGATTTTATGGATAAATAGCACCCTGGATCATAGCTGAAGGACCCCACCTCTGGTCTGCTGTGGAATGCAGATTTACGGTCCTACTTGTTAAGAACCCACGCACAGCCTCGGGCTCCATCTATACTTTTTCCACCCTTATAATGACGTGCCACCCTTCTTAAGTGAGTGGCTACACTGCTCGTCAAGTTGGTTATAAACCTTCGTAAAAAGTAGTAGTAGAACTAGACATTATCTGCAGGGAAGGGAGAGTCTTTTCTTAGATGTCCACTCCAGACACAGAGCCCAGGGTTTTTCTACGAGAAACATCTGGCTCCCATTAAGACCTCCTCCTCCACAAGCTGCTAACATCATCCCCCCTCTACTATTAAGCTTCCTTTTAGAATCTTTGCTTATATCTCTATCCATTCTTGAATCCCCCACCCACCTTTTTCTGAGTCCACTCCGCTCATTCTCTCCGCCTACTCCGACCAAACAGCTTCCTTGTACCTCCTCCCCTCTTTCCTCACCTCCTGTGTCCTGTTCCCCTTTTTCGTTGCTGCAACAGTCTGCTCTGCTTTCTGTACAAGCTGTGTATCATGATGCGTGTGGACTGCATCTGGGGGCTCCTCTTGCTCCTGTCTCTTAGTTTGGGATGGACAAAGGCTCAGGAGACCAATTACACCAGGTAAGGTGTGGCATCTGGTTTGAAAGGGACTGAAAAGATTTGCAGTCATGTGTAATTATTTGAACGATTGTGTGTTCATTTGAGGATTTATATGAGAGAAAAGTTAAAATAAGTGATCTCAGATTTGCTTTTTCAAGTATTTTTTGGGGTTTCATTGATGGATTTCGAGGCACATTGGGAGGTAAGTAGAGTTCGGACTAGCTCGATGCTAATGCTTCTGCCTTTGTCGAAGGAGGTCAAATCAAATAAACTTGGCACTTGCTTTGGAAAATATGGTTTTACTCAGCAGCCAGAATACTTCACTGGGGGTCTGAAGTTTGAGCCAGAACTGAGCAAAAACATGCAGCTATGCGACATGACTTCATCTACGCAGAGACATTCTCTTGACCTCCATGGAGCTCTGGCCGTGTGGAATGCAGCTAATTAACAAGATCAGCTTTAGATGTTGTGAACTGTCAGCCGGCTGTAAAATTGGAAGTAGATGTCAGTTACTTCTTTATGTGCTCACTCTAAAGACTGCTGCTTCCCAAGATGTAGTGGCTCCTTTTTCTGTGTGGCCAGACCATCCTAGCTGGCCATAAAAAAAACAAAGACACTTATGAATCACTGTGTAGCTTTGATTGCAACACATATTTTCCATGGCATCGTTCCGATGAACTTCTGATTAAGAGTTGCAAGAAAGTTTATTAACTTTCTTGCAACACTTCTGTACATCTTCTATACAATCTTCTTGTACAGAAGATTAAATGTGTACACATTTAATCTTCTGTACACATAACAGAAGATTAAATCACTGAATCAAGTCTCAGAGGTTCTCAGTGGAACGTGGCCAACAAAAAACATCACAAATACTAAAGAACACAACAGACGGGACAGGCATAAAGTCATGAAAAAGCAAGTTTAGGACGCAAAACAATATAGCGTACAAAAATATGGGGGATCATTTTCAGCAGAAATAGAGAAACGGAGAAACTAGTCAGAGCTGATGGTGAGATGGATGATACGTAAAACAAGGCAATCCTGGAAGAAAACCTACTGGACACTGCAAAAGACTTGGAACTGTTGAAGGAGGGTCATCTCTCTGCAGGACAGAGATCCTGAACATACAGCCAAAGTTACAAAGCTTAAGCAGAGCACATGTTAGAATGGCTCCAGTCAAGACTTGATGCTGCTGTCTATCCAATCTGAAGAAGCTGGAGCTAATTTGCAAAGAAGAACGGACAAAAAGTTTAGACTCCACAAAGCTGTTAAAAACGTTGTAAAGATTTTGCATAATGCAAAATCTGTACCCAATTGTTGCTCAATTCCATAAAATCCCTTAATAATGCAGAAGGGGACAGATAAAGTTTGTGGTTGTAATGTCATAAAAGCGGGTAAAAGGCATTATTCAGATCCTTTTTGAGTCCTGCTCCCTGGCCTTGCTTTGGCTGCCTAACATTTCTGAGCACCATCACAGACTCGTGGAAATCAGCCTCAGTTCTTTACAATTCCCTGTCAGTGATGTGAGGTGGACTCTGAGCAGGATGAGTGCACAACTATATCCCTTCAGAACAGGATACATCTGGACTTGGTGGATCTACTGACTTTTATCTAGAGATCAGTCCTTGTGGTTCAAAGCATATAGGCATCTAATAAAAGATTTATTACAGAAGTAAATTGTAAGCAAGAGTTTATTAACAGTTTTGTAAAAAAAAAACAAAACAAAAAAATGTCAATTTCCTACAGCATAATGCACAGAGTGCTTAATTTAACCAATGTCTACGCAAGGTTTTTCAATAGGGTGTTGTGAGTAGCACACCCACTGAGGATGAAAGCCCTGCTGCTGCAGTGAGTCCAAATTCAAGTCCAGACTTGTGTAGTTTGCTCTGTGTCATTCCTCTCTGCCCCATTTCCCACACGCAGCTAGCTTTTTAAATAGAAACGTCCAACAATCCGAGGCAAAAGATAAGCAATCCCAACTCTTGGCGGACGATCAGCCAGTTGTTTATTTTGATCGCAAAAAGAAGAAAAATGAAATAAAACAGTTTTACTTAGCAGTGGAAATTTCTGGTTCAGTGAAAAATGCCTTCAAAATGTTATTCCACAGTCCTGAGTAATGCCAAAAATTAATAGTTTTATATTGGGGAAAAATAAAATAATATTGCTTATTACTGAAGAAGAAAAAAAAAATGCATTAACCCCTCTGCCAAAACACACAAACAAACAAAAAAAACCTAATAAATATTACTTTGTTCCACTTTCTCTTGCCTTTTAGGAAAAAATGTTTCCACCAGTCAGGATCCAACATTCTCCTGATCAGATTTCCAGAATGGATCCTGTAGCAATTTCCACCATATGTTTCTCCTACAGTAGAAACATGTCTTGGATCGCAGGATTGATTCTGTTTTTGTTTTTACTTAGACAAAATTTTAATTTATATCTTCCTATTGTGTCATTTTTCAAGCTATGTTTTTCAAAGGTAGAATGTTCAGCTGTTAAATAAAATGTTTTTTAAATGCAATATTTGTGACTTTATTTTTGCTGCTAAATAAAGGAACAACAAATGTTCTTACAGTTTCACTTCAAACAATTATTAGCAGAAAACACACTTTGGAAAGCAAACCACAAAATATTACATCCACCTCTGGAGGTTCAACCAAGAATAAAGGATTCTTTTTAGGTAACACATTTTGGACAGACTCCTAAAATAGTTTTTGAGTCTCCAATAAAATAACTGTTAGTATGTGTTTAGGAATGTAAGTGTTGTGGGCTTGATATTTCCCATGCATGCCAAATCAATCTATTTTTGAACTACATCACTGATGGGAAAATTCCCCCCAAAACATCATAAGTTACAGAATCAGCAATTCCTCGATGATGAAAGATGCTGACCTGTTTTTAAAATAATTTTAAAAACAGAAACCAGATGTAGGAGTGTGAGTAAACAAGCGTTAACAGAACTTATCCTGTCTTAAACTCGGATGCTTCTTTGTCTTATCAACCCAATTCAGATTTTATTGAGGGGGGAGAGATAAGAGGCAAAAATAAAAAAAAAGTCTCCCTGACTCCCTTATTGCAGGCCTGTGTTCTACTGTGGAGGAGACCTGGTTGCTGATTCAGGCTTTGTTGGCAGCGAGGGCTTCCCCAGCTTCTACAAACCCAACAGCAAATGCACCTGGCGCATCACTGTGAGTCACTCTCTGAATACTGGCTCTCTCACAACCAGCTCCTCTTACTCACAAACGATTCATCTGGTTTCCAGGTCCCAGAGGGAAATGTGGTCTCGCTCTCCTTCCGCATCTTTGACCTGGAGGCTGACTCCCAGTGTCGCTACGACTATCTGGATATTTACAATGGCCACTCCAACTTGGTGCAAAAACTAGGTCGTTTCTGTGGAACTTTCCGGCCCGGCACTCAGGTATCGACCACAAACACCATGATGCTGGAAATGGTGACTGATGAGGGGACCCAGGCCAGAGGGTTTTTGGCTCATTTCAGTGGAACAAAACCTTACGTAAATGGTATGTAGTCACATTTTTTGGAAGGACTGAGGATTCCTTTTTTCCACTCTCAGGTTTTATTTAAAAATATATATATATTTTTTTTAGGGATAGGGTTATTGCGGAAAATGAAAGTCAAGATGAAAACACAATTTTTAGGAACTTAACAAAGACACGCCAAGCAAGAGTGAAGAGTAGCTTCTGAGAAAACTGAAGTACTTCTGAATTTTACTAAACACCTTCTGCTAAAGGTTTAGCATGATGATGGAAGGAGATGCATCATCAACTGCAAACTTTAGTCACATGAAGTCAGGTAGTTTAGAGGAAAGCTCCGAAATTCCTCCAGAAAAGTTGCGTTTCAACCCAGTCCCATAACAGATACTTATCTTTAAAGCAGACATGACTGTAATTGGCACGTGACACGCAGTCAGCCTTGTTCCAGGCCTAACCTTCAACTCATTGTCTCAGGGGAGCAGTCCTGTGGGGGGAAGATGACAAAATCCCAGGGAGAGATCAAGACGCCCAACTGGCCAGACAGGAAGTACCCACCAGGAACCACCTGCTCCTGGCTCATCACTGTGGAACCCGACAGAGTTAGTGGCACACTCATTCACTGCATGTAATTACTGTTTGAGCAAGCATACATATAAGAGAGGCTGGGGGCAGCTACTCTTGGTAATGGAGGAAAAAATGTTATCAACTTGTGATATTAGCCAGTTTTCCACCAACTGCGACCAAAAAATCTAATTTGACCACCAGATTGTACATTCTGAGTATTTCTGCATCATTAACACTGCAGAAACACAAAATCTTACCAATTATTTTTTTCTAGTTTCTAGTACAACACGACCCATGTTATAAGTGAAAAGGTCTGCCAGTGGAACTGGAATTTTTTTTAGGTCAAGATTAAAGGATCTTGATTTAACCCTGACCCGTAAACCTAACACTTATAAGTAACCTATCTTACTGAAAAGTTACTTTCTAAGTTAGTTTTGCATTATTTCAAGTGTACGAAGTTCTTTGCACTAGAAACTGAAGGAAAAGTCCTTTGTAAGATTAAGTATTTCTGCAGTGAAATTGGCAAAACACAACACATGGTAGAATATCTGTGACTTTAGTGTTGAAATGCTAACGCACTGAGAAATATAATTGCATTAGCTGGTATTGCTTTTAGCATCCTCTTCATTTGGTCTTGCCTGTTAGCATGCCAGGGCAACAACTAGCACATCTCACAACTTTTCTGACACAGTTAAGTCACGGATGCAAATTCAGGCATAGTTCAGGCATAGATCCTAGTTCTAGAGAATATTGAGCCCAGCATACACATGTATTCTGTGATAATTCAGATAATTCAAGCTATAAGTATCTTGGTCAGGTCTGAATTTGGTAAATTGACTGAATTTATTTTTGCGCTTTTCTTATTAGACTAAACCATGAAAGCACTTTATGCTAGAATCACATTCCCTCTCACAAACACACACATGTTCACCCAGATGCACAGATCACCTCCATGTTTATGTTTGTTTCTGGTTACCAGGTGATCCAGGTGAAGTTTGACAAATTCGTTCTGGAGGCTGACATCTACTGCCGGTTTGACTATGTGGCCTTTTTTAACGGTGGAGAGAAAGATGATTCTCGCCTGATTGGAAAATACTGTGGCGACCAGACACCTCAGTAAGGCGCCGTACTTCAAAGCTTGGACTTCGATGCTGTAAAACGTTGCTCCGTTATTCTAAATCTTTGCTTCGTCTCCTGTTCAGACCCATCATTACCAGTGGCAACGAGCTGCTGGTCCAGTTCGTGTCTGACCTCAGCGTGACATCCGATGGATTTCTCGCCTACTATACCAGCATCCCCCAAGGTTCTGAGTCCCCGATCGACATGTCAAGGCCCCGTGTTGGTTCTGCCCCCTCAGGGCGTCCAGTCAAACCTGCCCGACCTGAGCGGCCAGCAATCACTGCACGGGTCCCCATCCCCACCACCACCGCTGCCCCCAAATATGCGCCTCCTCCCCCTGTCTCACCCACAAGGCGAGTGCCAAATCGGAATAGGCCAGGTGGGTGAAGATGTGTGCACACATTTCAGAAGGCTCCCAATACTAGATCTAAGTCAATTTTTTCATGTGTATGTTTTTAATTTCTAGGTACTCAGAGGCCACTGTGTCCCAGAGTCTGTAAGAGAGCTGGAACCATCAAGACCAGTTTCTGCTCTAGTGAATTTGGTATGTTTCTTGTTAGCGTCATAAGTTATTTGCACTCCTGGTAAACGTATTCATGACTGAATAGATTTACTCGAATTAAAAGTTGCATTTTTTTCAAAGACGATGTGTCTTAATTGAACACTCTGTTGTTTCTCAGTGATAACTGGAACCATCACCTCTTTGGCCCCTGGGCCCCGAGGCAGCGTTTCCATGAACATCTCCCTCATTAAGGCCTACAAATCAGGGAGACTGACCATCACGCAGGCTGGAGAGACCATGACGGTGAAGCTGGTGTCACAGTGCAAGAGGTGTCCTTTGATTCGCCGAGGTACGAACCACTTGAATTCATTTGCATGAACATTCCTCCGCGTTTTTGTCTGACAATGATGAGAAACCATGAACCTGGATACTTTGTCTCATGTGTTCTGTCAGGCGCCAACTACATCATCATGGGCCAGGTGGATGAAGAGGGACGTGGCACCTTGGCACCTGGTGCATTCACTGCTCCATACAAAGTTGCACACCACAAACTACTGATGAATATCAACAACCAGCCATGTTAAGACCAAAATTGTTCCGACAATTCAGAGTGAACTATAAAGACACAACTTAACAAAACAGTCGAACTTTATTTTATATACAACCTTAAAATATATATATTATTTTGTAAAAATACCCACTGAACCTTTTATTTGTAATACATATGCATATATTTATAAATAAAGGTTTTAAATCACATTTAACACTGCTGAGTTCTCGTCCACAATGTGTTTGCTAAAGTGTTTACTTTGTCTCCACCTTGTGGACATCCGGTGCAATGTAACTGTTTTACTAATACGAAAAGATATTTAATCATACTCAACGGGAAACAGGGAGGAAAAAAATCTGTATTGCTTTAAAATAGTTTGCCCTTATGTTGCATCTTATAATTGCTAATGTAACCTGTTAATGATAGTCTGTGATCAGCCTTGGCTAATGATGTAAAGAAGTTTAAATTTAGATAAAAAAAAAAACAGTAATAATGTGGTGCAAATTCATAAGAAAAAAAAACATTCTATGGAGACCTAAATAACCCAGAACTAAACTTTCTTTGACACCACCAGAAGTTAACATCTCAACAATTTGCTTGGCCAATTTGCTTTGTGGTGTAACAATAATTCCTGGCAAAAATCCTCTACATACATAGGAAAAATGCATTTTTGTGATGAGTAGTTGCGTATTTGGGTTAAACGCCGGATTGTTTTCCCATGTCATCACACTGCTTCTATAAAAAGTTATGCAGTATTAGCAGAAAGGTTATGGCTTTCTTTCTTTTCATGGATGCAATGCATATATTTTACTGCAAACCAGAAATACATTGACAAATTCAGCTTTCCGCCAGTACTGGTGTTACATTCAAATTTTGGGCTTGTATCTTGACAAAATATGAAATTTACTCATGACTGATTATGTTGCTGAAATCTGAATATGTATTTTGCTACCAAAATTCAATTTCACCTGGGGCTGTGTGATACGACTCAAAAATAAAGCCTCGGATTTCTTCATTATGTGACTCTTTTGGTAGAGTAATCGTCTTGTGATTGAAAAGTTTGATTTGGTTTGATTTCAGCCTCCTCGGATCACGTGTTGATGTATAAAAGTGTGTGTGTTTGTGAATGTGACTGTAGTGTAAAGCACTTTGAGTGGTCAAAAAGATTGGAAAATACCTATTTAAGTTCAGTCCATTTACTGTAACAGATCCAATTTCCAATTTTTATCGATTTTTTCCCCCCCTACTTCCAAAGAAGAAATTACAAATAACAGAAAATATTTTCAAAATTGTAGCCTTTCCATAATGTTCAGTCATAAAGTTGATCAGAATACAAAGTCAAAACAAACAGAATCTGTAAAATGTGCTTGTCAAAAAAGATGATATGACTTGGGTGTGATGATGTCACTTTGAGCTATGGAAACCCAACAGGTGTAAAAATAAAAATAGACTTTCCAAAAAAATGTAATTTTCATAAACCAAAAATTAATTGATGAAATCGTTTTATTGCCCAGCACCAATTTCACCAAAATGGTTGACATTCTCGCTCCATGTTGGCCTTAGCGTCGGCCCCTTCAATCTGTTGTTTTGCTTTAATACCAGGGTGTATTAAGCCAACTATATGCATTCTCATACAATCTGCTCACACTTATGTACAAAACTCAAAGCTCTGCAGATAAATGCTCATTTTATTGTAAAACAGGTATAAAACATTTTCCATAAACAGTATACTAACGCAACAATGACAATACAAATACAATACAAAAGCAAAAAAAAAACAAAAAAAAACAATCAATACAAAGGATGAGATATTTGGGGGGTATTTAATTAGGCTTTTGCTCACAACTACACTGCCCATCCATCTTCTACTCCTAAACCCAAACGCTGCCCTTTCCGTCCCTTTCCTTTCCTTCCTTTTGGCCACAGCAGCCTCCTGCGCCGGGACCCCGTTGGCGCGAGGTGGGCAGGTTCTTGTAGACGGCGCGACTGTAGGGAATGAAGCACATGCCAAGCTGGAGGTGCCGAGCCAGGCGGCAGTAGGCGGCGAGCGCCAACACTAGCAGAGGGGTCAGCAACAGGAAGCCCACCACCAGAAGAGCCACGCAGCTGGTGTCGTCCAGCAGGTCTGAGCAGTACAAGGACGTTCCATGGGGCTGCACCTGGAGAACGGGTGGAGAGATGAGGAGTGGATGAAGGTATAAGAAAAAAGTAGATGAGAAATCTCCCACTCTGTCAATGCAAGGGAATCCGCTGGAATTTCTGCTTTGTTTTTAGTGTAATTTGACACTCCATAATGCACTGAGCAAAGATGCTTGAGCTGCATGTCACAGCTGCAAGACGTTAAAAGTTCAGCTCCAGAAAGTTCCAGTGAGCTCTGAGAAAACAATATCAAATCCCTGGGAAAACAGAAAACATCTTCTTCTTTTCTGTCAAAACAAGTCATTGCATGATTTAAGTTCAAGTCCTTACTGTGGAGTGACAGAGGAATCCGAATGTGATCATGACCAGAGCGGGGGTCAGGATGACTCCGAAAATGATGCTGGCCAGTCCGCCGTTGATGAGCGCGATGATGAGGTTTTGCGCGGTCACCAGCACAGAGCAGGCCCAGCAGTCCAGAGACCCCCTCAGCTCCAAGGGGCCACCCGGGGCCTCGCCGCCACCCATTGAGTAAGGGGGTGGCACCACAAGCGCTGACCCCGCTCTGGAGGAGGGCCGGGCTTCAGACGTCGTCTTTTCCAGCGTCCCGTTCCGTGACAGACTCATCGTCTCTGCTGTGTGTCCTGAAGGAAAACGGTGTCACCACATCAGCCCTGAAGTGTAAAAAATGATCCACATTGTCTCACCGTTGGAAATCAGCCGTTTTTAAAATGTGAGTCCCTGGTAAAACACCCTTTGATCTCTTCAGATTTTTTTTTCTAATAATTGCAAGAAAATTTGAATAAAAGCCCAATGCATGATGCTGAAAGTACCATGTTTTGTAGCAGGGATGATGTGTTCAAGGTGATGTGCAGGGTTAATTTTCCCAAAAAATGTCATTTTGTACCAAAGTGCCTTCTTCCAGATCAGAGGGTCTTAAACTGCAGACTTTTAGATGTATAAATAATCATCAGTTGGACTCTATACAATGAAAAATTACGGGATACATAGAAGAGCTAATACTGAGATTAATATACACACAGACCACTTCTGAAAGAAATTGGTTGCAGGTATAAGAGTATGGGACTGGAAAGACACACCACACCTTTCAGATTGTTGTAAGAAATGTGGATTAATTCTACTTTTTTTTTTTTTTTTGCAGATTCATCTATTTGCTGATTTTTCTGTGTAATGTAACTCCAAATATTGGCAGAAAATTTGGCCAGCTGCAATTTTCTTTCACTGTCCAGAAAGAAAATACAACTTGATAAACTGAAACAACTAGGTGTAAATCTACTTTACACGCTGTGCGCGCGCTTAGCAAAGCAGCCAATCCAGGATTGCTTTTTTTTTTTTTACCCTCAAGTCTGATTGGCTGAACCACGAAGAGGGAAATAAGGAAGACAGTGGATGTTAGTTTCTGTTGGAGTACCGAAACAGTTTCCAGTGTGCACATCAATGCATATTAAGGCATACTTGGTGTTTGAACTATTAACATAGGCAGTTAAAAGGCCCTTCTAGAGGGGCTCTCAAGTCTTTGTTGATTTTAGCCATTCAGGGAGTCCCTAAGCTAATACGTTCCTCCACTGGATTCTTTTTCTTCCAATCATAATTGAGTTCCAGCATGTGTTTGTCTATCACTTAAAAATCCCAATGAAAGACACTGAAACTGTTGCTGTTAAAGTGAAAACTTAAGGCCCTGCAGGGTTTCCACTTGTGTTTCCCGATTAATTCTCAGTAGATAATCGTGTAACATTTTTCTTTTGATCAAAAAAAGTCTTCTTTGGCTGATTTCCTGCACACACATACACGCACACACGCATACAATGCGCTGATGAAGGGTCTGAGCCATTAAGTAATGGCTACTTAAATAGCGTGATGAAACGTGCGGGACGTCAACGCAGATAAATGCGTGACGCTTCGTGGGGAGGAAATGGGCTTCGATGACTCCACCCACCGAAAAACTTCAGGATAAGCATCAACCCAAGAACAATGAGCCGCAAGCAACAATAATAGAACACAGCGCCAATCACCAGAGCTGTGTTAATGGCCACAACTGTTACATTCGGACTTTATATTTTAGTATTTCTCTGTTCAGATACAGTTTGCATGCATTTTATGACTCAGAAAAGAGAGAAAAAAAAATAAGAGTGAAACAAATTTGAACCATCTTACTATGTTTAATAATTAATTTCAAGCTTGTGTTTAATAAACTGCCTAACTCTGCTTCCTTCATTTGCTTCAGAGTTAAATCAGTCGTTGACGACTTGGGTTTTAGCCTTTGTATTGACATCAAATCTGACAATCCACAAACCTAAAAAGCACTAGGTCCCAGTGTTCGTCTTGAACGTCCACATTCCACTCCACTGAGAGTGGATGCCGTCGTTCATCTCCATAACAAACCCAGAATACCAAAAGTATCCCATCCCCTCTGTACTCACCGCTTGAGAAGCTCAGACGTAGAGAAATTTCAAGAATTTCCTCCTGATCAACACCTTCTCTCTGCAGATCTCCAGGGTGTTCAACAAACGAAAGCTGGGTTTCTAATCCCTGACTCTTTGTTTTTTTTTCTTATACATATGTTGACCAGTTGTTAGAAAATGTATATATTCTGCCTCAGACCTGCTACAGAGTGACTCAGAAACAAGCTCTGAATAGTCGGAGCAAAGTGTGCTTTCCCAGCAGCTTCAGCGCTTCCTTCCCTGACATGCGTATCTTAAACTGCCTCCAGTTTAAGATACGATACGAGTCGGGCAGCTTGTATCCTGTGTTGCCTTCAGCGCAAATGCAGTGTGAGACCACTCTGGGGCTGTATTAATGGCTGCAGTAGGAGCTCAGGTGGGGTGGGTTGGCAGTGGGGGTGTTGCCGGGGTCTGTGATAACCCCTGGAACTGCGGGGGGGGGGGGAGTAACAGTGTTTATTTGGATAGATTAGAGAAACCCAGAGTAAGCTGCCCAATACATGACCATTCACACTCTCCCTGAGCACTTTCTCATTTTCTTCTTGTCAGATACTGATAAGGCTGCTGTGGAAATGCAACAACTGTGCAGGATTTTCACTTTGCTCTTTCATGTCAAGGCATTAAGAAGTGCACATTTCTGATTGCAGCGATGCAATGATCAAAGGATTTGCAACTACATCCCGCTCTGTGGAAAAAAAAAAGAAGAGGGCAGAGGCTATATGCCAGACTGGCTTCAGATGTGTTTCACAGGCAGGCATGGCAGAGATTTGGCCCCTGACCCTGTGATGAAAAACAGACCTCAGCTTTCAGCAAATATAAGGAAATGAGGATGGGGGAGTACTCTGGCTAATTTCGGAGGGGGGAAGAAAGCCGTCATGGGACTGATAAGAAATCAGATGGGCTCAGTTCAAAGCGTAAAAATGGTAAGTTTTTTTTGTCATCTTAATTTAGAGATCTAAGTTTATTTATTTACCACATGGAGAGTTATGTAAAGACCCTGGTGAGGATAAGAGTAGGTGCTTTAATGGTACAGAGAGCGATGATCAAAAGAGACCATGACACTAAGGCTCCAGGGCCGGGATGTGGGAGCAGTCAACCTTCTGTGTACTGGCTGTCAACAATGCCACAGTGTGTGCTGTTTGTGTGAGGATGTCAGTCTCTGAGTGAGCTGGTGGAGGAAGAGAAGTCTTCCTGTCCTTGGAGTCGGGATATCCGCAGCTTTGTCCTCACGTTATGTCCACTTTGCAATGCTGATGCGTCTGCAGGTTCGGTAAAGTCACGTCCTCTTACGTGGAATTGTGAGACAGGAAGAAGTGACCCCCACTTAATTCTCTGTGGAGCTATAAAGGTTATGGGTGACTGCTGGAAAAGTTGCCCTTTTAGTTGTCTGACCTATAATGTTTGGCAACTTTAAGGCGGTGCATGTGGAAACATTTTGAGTCAGTGACTAGAATTTTTCATCTCATTCTCAGTTTTACTTGGAAAATGTTCCTGAACCAAACGGATAATCTCGAACTGTAAAATATTGGAAAATTCTCGAACTGTGATAGTTACTGGCCGCTCCAGTGGAGCCATCTAGCGGTCATTGGATGAACAGAACAGAAGTACAACACAGACATATGGAAAGATTTATTTGCGAAAATTCGGCTCAAATGTTAATTTAGAATATAATAATAATAAATAAGACTTAATATCCAAAGATAAACAGCATAGAGCTGGTGTTTTCCATTTACCCTGAATTCTAAACCTCTGAACAGTGGCAGTGTGAGCTGGTTTGATTACAGTAGCAGATAGTAAGCTGTAAGCACATGAATGAATAAATGATAAGAAAAACTATTAATTTGTTTTTTTTAATGTCTTTATTAGTTTTCCTTCTCAGAACAGGTTCTAGATAATAGTCTACCACAGAGTCTGGAGATAATTTCAAAATGATTTTGTGTTGTAGTTTCCGAGCTAGAAACTACAACAATGAAAAGAGGGAGAGATGGGAGGGTGGGGAAATTTGTAGGTCGGCATTTTATGGTTTAAGAGTATTTGCTTATGAGATGAAACTTGATCATAGAAATGTGAAACTAAGAACATGTTTTATTTTGATTCGTCCGCCTAAGTGTGCTTCGCTAAATGTCCATGCTTTAATTAACTTTATAGGGCCCTTCATACTAATAAAATGTTGCCATACTCTTCATTACATATCATATAATTATTGGGATTAATTGGCTACTCTAAGCTGTTCTGACTGCTCCTTCACTTTGCCTGGTTTGCATATTGAAATACAGAGACCTGACTATAGTTGAGGGACAAAATTGTCATGTTGGGATGCATTCAGTGGAGAGGGACATGAGAAATTTGAACCTGAAAATGTGAGATAAATCAATGTCTTTTTCATTTTCTTTGGGAGGCAATTTTTAGGGTGTCATCCAATACCACCAATCTTCCAATACACATCCAATGTCATCCAATACACAAGCGCTCAAGAAGTTCTCCTGAATTTTGATGTTGTTGACATTATCTCCACCTGGTTCCATGTCATCGTTATTACCATGGTTTTGGTTGCTAATGTAGATGCAGATTTAGCTAAAGAAGAAAATAAAGTCTAAGGTACGCAGAGATACTACATGTTCCTTAAATTGTACAATTTCAAGTTTTTTTTCTAAAACCACAATATGACTCAACCACGAGAATCATTTGTCTTGACTTACAAAGAGGCTTGTGTAAGACTTGAAAGAATATGTTGGTTTGAATATAAACTTGGTTTCTGAGAGAACCTTCAATCTTTGCTTGTGTGATGTAAATTAGAAAAAAAACAAAAAAACATGCATACTAAATGTTGGTATTCAAATAAAAGAATAACATTTTCTGAAAACTGCATCCCAAGATAACAAAAGATGAGGCCTCAAATGATCATTACTTTTTAAAAAAGCAATGAAAACATCAAAGTTGAAGTGACTTGGCGGAAGAACGTAACCGGCAACAAAAAGCATACAGTCGCTGCTTCATGGTTTATCAAAACATTTTAATTTCTTGAACAACAATACAGTATGTCACAGAAAAATCACAGAGGAATTAAGACAGGTCTGGCTCAGGTTTTCTTCTAAGTGACTTCTTTTGGAAACAGTGAGTGCAGCATAAATCAAACAAGTGAAAATAGAAAGGGGTTGGGGGGAAAAGAAGAGCATCGTTACATCCTCCAAATAGTACTAATGAGGACAAGACACCAGGAACCTCGACGCCAATAAAAAGTCACATCCCTAAGAGTCTCTGCAAAAGTGTCAAGAGTTAACAACTACAGCTAATGCTTATCATAAAACCACTAATGCCACACGAGATTATGCATTTCATACAATGGAAGAAAGGTACAAAAGAAAGAAAAAAAAAATCTTGTTCTCTTAGTTACAGTACAAAGACATCATTCCATTTCTAGTAAACTGTGTTGAAATGTTTCTAAGCACCAGATGGTTGAATTGAGCTGAATCTTATGTCCATACATCAATATATGCTGTTTGATGAGGGGGCACCGAGGCAAGTAGGGGTCTAGCACCATGAATATTAAACCACCCCCCTGATTGCACATCCCCTATCCACACACTATGACCATACTACACTTTTAAAATACCTTGTAGCCCCTTATCAAGTGAAGTATCTTTTGATATGCAATAAATATATAAGCAAACCACCATTTACAGTATAAATAATGTCACCATTTACAATTTAGCATTTTCTCCATTATCCAAAAAAGAAAAAAAAACTGAGAAAAACAAACAGAATAACTGACAACAAAAAAGAGGTATAAAAGTTGGGACGAATTTTCCCATTGCAGTAATTTAAACTAGAAGGAAATGGGATACTTTCAGCGTGTATTTAGAATATATCAATGACAACAAAGGAAAACTGAAACAAATGACAGCAACAAAAGCCAATTTTCTTTTTTTTTTTCTTTTTTGTTTGTTTTTTTGATTGAGAACAAAATTACACATGTTCTAATAAACCTGAAGCGGATACAGTATGTACAGAAAATGGTGTGCACAGACCGGTGAGACCAGAGCTGAGTCCTGAAGCTTGCCATTCGTGGGCAAGTCATTATAATCGTTTTTAACGCCAGTGATACCACACCTCCATTTCAATATAATAGTTCCAGTTCCGTGAGTAAATCAGTCATCCTACACTTAGGTCTTTGCAGGAATACTGACCACTCGAGAGCATGTACAAACACTGTCAGATAGCACCAGCAAATTGAGTTTCCCGTGGAAACTGTTTTGCTTAAAAATCTCTGAAGGATTGCTGACGTTGCATTTACATTTTATTTTCATAAAACAAGTAGTGTGTTATCTTGAAGTCATAATGAGCTGCACTATTTTAATATTTATTAGCTAGTTTTGACAGGGATGTCCTGGACATTGCCCATTTAAAAACACAGAGTAAGTATGCTAATGTTAGCTTAGCACGTCAACAAACTGCGACGCATAAACACATTGTCAGCAGGGGAGGTTTGTTGAAGACAGCAAGTGAATGTTTTATGTGATATCTTGAGAAACAAATGATGAAGCCATACACGTTTTAGTGAACATGTTTTCACAACACTGTAGTATCTTTTGGCTAAATCTCCAACATGACCCATGTTGGAGATTCGCTCAGTGGAAACGCAAGTTGGGTCAAAAAAATCTGCCACTGCTAAGACAAACTGATCGGAGAAACTGCAATATTAAGTTGGAACTCATGGTATCAGCAAATGCCTAATCTTATTAATCTTAAAACAAATTCTTAATCTAGAGATTACCAGTAAGAGACTGTCACATTTCTTCGTAAGAGAAGTGAGACATTGTTTTTACTATTCACTTTAGTGGTCAAAGTTAGAAAAAGATTAACAGATGTAATTTAGTGTGGAGAATCTTCCTTTGGTCAAAATCCTGAATTTGTTAACCACCAGGTCTAATTTGGCATCGTCTGCATCTCATTTAGCTGATGCTTGAGCAGAAAAATCGTCATCTATGAACTGATACTGATGGCATGGCAATAATTCTGAAGTCAGAAATTTCAGATCAAAAGAGAGCAATGAAGTATCGTTAATTAAATAATTACATCAGTGCAGTTCTAGCCTTTGGCAGTGTGTGGAGCTGAATTGCACAAGGACGGAGACGCATAATCTGTTCATCTGTTTGGCATCACTGGTTTTTGCATTAGAAGACTATGATTATTTATATCTTTGCACATGCTATTTTATGTTGCATTTCGCTGACGTAAATGTCAGTGTTCAATACCCATCCCGCCTCCCGCTCTTTGTCTCTGTCTATGCACACCACTGTTTTTCCTCCCATAAGTTCATTCACAATTTACAATTCTTTATTTTCTCTGTTACCTACAAACGATAAGATTTCAACAAAAGAGGTATAAAACCGGGACTCTTAAATTCCCCATTCCAAAAGTAAAAATGACAACTGTACGTCGGTTTTCTCTGCATGTTTTGTACAAATCACGTTAACCATCATCTTTGCTAGACTTGTTAAAAAGCGGACACAATAAAAAGTTAAATTTTTTTTTTCCTCCTCAACACAGTCGATTTCCAACTAAGAATGAAACCATATTAGTCCTCCAGTAAACCCGTATTTTAGAGAAACCGAGAAAAATTTTAAATTTGAGCTAGTACTTACGTAAAAACCTAATTTGTGTGTGTTTTATAAGCTAATTACCTCTAAATACAGTTCACAAGGCCAATGTGGTGTACTTCTAGGCTGGTAAAACTTTGTTAAGTATCTAATGAGAATAAATAGGATTGGTATAGCACCTCAAAGAGTTTACAGACAAGAATTACAAATATCAGTTTACCTGAATACCGGAACAAAACAATAAAAAAAAAACAGAAACCAAGACCATGCCGAACATGACAATCAGCTACTTCCCCTGCTGGTACAATAGAATCACAGCAAATTCATGGACACATAGAATAACTAGATTGGTGTACAAAAGTTCTACTGAATTTGCATAAAAGTACCTGAATCATTACACAGAACCGGCTACTAGACGCTTTTGAATCACAGCAGTGTCCGTTGAACATACATAACCTGATTTTCAGTGGTATCAGTGCTCACATTGGTTTTTTTTTTTTGTTTGCTTTTTTTTTTTTTCACTTATATTAAATGCTTTTTGTGAGAAGAACCAGTCTAGTCATTCTATTTCAAAACACACGTCCAATCTGCAGCTGGTATGGGGAAGACGGTGAGCTCGAGATGGATTGGCTGAGTATCCATACCTTATTGTGTAATGTAAACAATACTGAGTAAACGTGATTGGCTGATTGAGAGAGCGTTTGCTGAAGCTGGCCACCTTGGAGACAACTTTTGTGCTGCCGTTAGAGTTTTGGTTATGGCTGAGAAACGTGGAGGAGGCCTCACTTTGACGGAGGTGGAGGGGTCTGAGTGGGGGAGAACAGAGGAAAGACGAGAGGTCAGACGGAAGAACCGAGACAAAAGACTGTTCTGCATGACTTGTATTTGAAACTGCAATGGTAAACATTTGTTTGTTGAGCAATAGTAGGTTTCACAGCTGGTTCATAATGCAGAATGCAGCGGGTGAGCAAAAAGAAGTTTGATTGCGTAAGTTGGTTAATTTCAATGAAATTACAAGTCTCCGTTTCACTTTATATGGAGAGAGACGCCACATCAAACAACAACTGAGACAAAGGATGTTGCTTTAAAGCTTTAAAGCAAAAATGATTTGCATGTCGTCAAATGAAGTCAGCTTGTGATTTCCAAGTAAAACATGACTTGATGGAGAAACCTTTGTTGTCAGGACATCAGTAACATGTATTTAAAGTTGATTACCAGGTTTGCACATATCTCAGAACTAATTTTAACCAAATTCTCTCTACAGAAACTTAGTAAATCCTTTAGCTTTCTTGGCTGCTTTCTTGACGATGTAAAATTTAAACTTTTTCTACGGACTTTTTTCCATGACCGAGTTCTGACAGCTAGCTAAAACTTGATGTGACTTTTCTTTACACACTCCTCTGTTACTTGGATAGTGTGATTTGGGATGCTAGAAGGCCCATTTACAGTTTATGTTTGTAGTTATTGTGGCCACAGCTGCCAACAGATTGTTAATAAGCTCTTCCACTGTCTATAGCCGCTTATCCTTGAAGGATTAATGCCCATCTCCAGTGACCATTGGGTAAGAGGCACATTCCTTAATATTTACTCAAAGAATTGAGAAGAAGACATTGCTGCTTCATGAATTTAATTTGTGTCTTCTTCAGGAATAGATCATTTGAACTGATGATACGTTTTGGGTCAACGTCCTGCTGAAGAGGCCTAACCTGTCCTTATTTTTCTGGCTGAGGAAAGAAAGTTCTCGAACATATTACAGTATCCACGCACTGGGCCCTCAATGCATACAAATCTGTATTCACTCTTATCAGGAAAACAGAAAGAACTGAAATATTATTATTTCAGTTTCTGTCCTTAACAACAGAGATGGTGCGTTCCTCTTCTTACAAGCACAGCGGGTCAAGTTGATGGCAAAAAGCTCAATTTGATCTCCACTAATCACAGCCCTCGCTCCCAGGTATTTTCTGATTCCTTTATAGAAACAGACAAATAATAAGACAGGCTGGTACATGTGCCTTTTTAACCAGAGGGAGCTTGCAGGCTCAGCAAGATTTGACTTCATTAGAGGGAAGGCTGTTACCCAGTGGTCATGTTGGTGTCTGCAGTCCCTTCGAGTCATTAACAAGCTCATTTTTGTCTCAGACTTAATTCGAAAGGTCTTCGGTCTTATGTGAGGTGGTGGAAAGCTTTGATGAGAAGAATTGCGTGGGATTTAAAAATCTAAGAGACGAGTAGAAATCAAGAAAATTTGTAACTAATCAGTGAATGGAAGGATAGACGGTATAATGCAAATTATTATTATTATTATTTTTTTAAGCTTCTAAGGAATATTTTTATCTGGATTTTTAAAATCCTGTTTGTCACTTTTGGCAGTGTGCCTAGTTGCAACAATATCTTTACTTAACCGCCAGTCAATTTCCCCGGAGTTTACTGCAAAGTGGCAAAATGAAAATCATTGTGCCGACTCTTGAGATTTGCCCCACCACTGTGGACCATTAGGTTGAACTGGCGCTTTATGAAAGTTTGATAATCATGGCATCGCTGTCAGCTGAGACCGTTCCAGGCTGGTATTCAATGCTTTCATTATGCATCTTGAGACGCGACAGGAAACGATGGGAGAGAGATATGAAAATGACATGGAACAAGACTCCGGTTGGACATTGAAATTGTTAGTTGGTCAAAGAAAACACTGAGATGAAAGATCACACTGGAGATTTTGCGCAACGCTGCTGCCAAAACAGAAGACGAGTAAGTGAGAGTTGTGTTTATATTTGAAGTTTACAGGCGGATCAGAATTTACCCGTAACTCGTAGCTGCAGTAATGAAAGAAACTCTGATAATATGCAAATGTTTAGAACAGGCATTGTTCCAAGTTGGTCCTACCTCCATTAGCCAACTTTTTTGGCAGTCATAATTAAATTTATAAATGACCACAGAAATGTACTGAAATCATGACACTGATACTTATCTGCGATTGTATCAGTGTCAGAATTACGTTATTTCCTTTTTCCCTTGCAAGTTATACTGACCAGCATGAAACTGTCGTAGATCTTCATCAGCTCCTCCATCCGATACTGTTCCAGCACCACCACCCCCGCCAGAGAGGAGCTCTTAGCTCGAGCGCAGTCCTCACAGTGCACCACGTAGGTCTTCTTAGTGCTGTTCTCACTGGTTACCAACAGCAGATTAAACACCTCCACCTACACAGGGACGGGAGGGGCACTCAGGTGTGTTTCGTTTTTTATATATGTGCACACTATTAAAGGAATAGTTAAAGTGAGGTGTTAATATCTCAGGTATAAATCCAGATTAGTGGTCCCAGATGCTAAAGCTAAAAGCTAGCCAGTGAAGAATCAAGAAAAATGCAAACTTCTACCATAAAAAAGGCTATTCTGAAATATCCTGGTGGTTTATGTGGATAATAAACCAGAAGGTTTACTGCTGGGAGCAACTAAATAACCAATAATGGTTGGTTGTTTAGTTGCTCCTAGAGCTAATTGCTAGTTCAAAGCCAAAGCAGACTTGTACCAGCTTAAGAGTGCTTCCTTTTGCATAAGCTGACTAATTAGTTGGTAGTGGAGACTATAGTTGATATATTTGTGGTTCGGTATTCTGTAAAGCTATCAGCTCGCCAAACCAGTGCCACCTTAAAACAACTTCAGTCTTGAAAATATCATTGCAGTTTATGCTAATGCTAACTAATGATTGTCTACCTGGAAATCTGGGGTAGGAAGGAACGCGCCAACAATGTGTTGAACGCGTATTGTGAACGCTAAATATTTTTTCTTCAAGGTCACCATATAAACATGGTCAAATTCCGTAAAACAGTTTTCACTAAATTTTTATTTATTTTATTATTTTTTCACGTAGTTTACTTTTTTTATCAAACAGATGTGATGATCGGAAACATGGGAAATGCTATGGTTTCAGATCAACCTTTCTGGCACGATCCCTTTAGACTTTAGTCACTCCCTTTATTTTTTGTGTTATTCTTTTGTATTGGGTCATTGTTTTCCCAGTGCTTTTGCATTTCCTTACAGCCTGTCTCGAGTTTTATGTTTAGTTAGTGTCATTCCCGAGCCAAACTCCTCACTTCCCCCCCCCCCCCCACTGCCTACTTTCTCCCACAGCTGCAATCTGTTAGTAATTCCTCCCTTGTTTTGCATTCCAGTGATCAACCTCCCCCGAATTTAAGCTTCACTGTTCAGCTAAACCCTTTCCATCCTTCATTTCGTTGCCACTGGATGTTGCCATTCCCTTGCACGACTTGCTTTCTTTACAACACTTTTGTCCTATGTTTGCTGTAAGTGCTTCATTAATTATACTTCCATATGTCATGATTTTCTGAATTTGGGCTTTGTTCTCTTAACTTGATAGTTTCACACAGGAACCTACCCTATGCAAATAATCAGCAGTTACAGAATAGTTTGAGTTGTCTAAGGCAAACATGACGATGGCTTGAACGCTCATTAAAAAGCATTTGCGTCAATCCAATGACATTTTTGAGATTAGCGTTGTTTTAGGACTGTTGGTTATGGACAGTCAGCCTCCAGGACTAAAAAAAAATATGAATTTATACAAACTGAAGATGCAAAGAAAGTTCCACACCATAGGTAAGACTTAAATGACTTTTTTAGCAGAGCATCACTTCAAAAACCTTGAGCTATCCCTTTACAAGAAACGACTACGACAGGGACTCACATCACACTCGTTGCAGTAGTATGCGGGCTCATCCTTCATGCGGCTCTGGTAAAAGATTTTCTTTCCTGCAGCCACCAGCTGGTCTCTCAGAATCTGGATGTGCTTCATAGACTGCATGAGGCAGTGTCTGAGCAGAAAGAAGGAGTGGACGATGAACAAACGCTCACCCACCTCCAGATACATTCACAGTGGCAAACATTTTACTTGATCATCTTGTAGGTGTCCGTGTCAGTGATCTTGAGGGTACGAGCCACGTTCCACGAAACGTGGATCATGGGAACGATCGACTTCACTTTCTTCACCTCGTTCCACTCAAAGCGCTCCAGAGCGAGCTGATACTGGTATGCTGCAGAGACAAAAAACAGAAAAACGTCAACAGTTGTGCAGCTGACAGAAGTTGCTAAAATTAACAGTTTTTGCAAATCCTTCCTTTTTTAAAAAAATAAAATAAATAAATTACCATTGAGCGGTCCCACGTTCCAGGCTATGTTGTTGCACCAGCCCACTGCTTGAACCCAGTGAACGGTCCCGGCGTTGATCCACACCAGATCTCCTGGTCTCTGGATGAAGCGGTACACAGGGATGTTGGAGCTGTAGAGATCCTCCAGCACTGGCCACCAGGACCCCGTAAGATAGTCGACTCCATGCCTGTGGGAAGAAATCAACAAGACAGAAAATTAGACTTCTGATAGTGTTGCTGCATCTGCTGATTGAATTTTATACTCACTTGTCGCAGAATTTGTTTATGGCGTCCCAGTAGTGTTCGTGTACTGCAAACCACTCACAATCTCCAGGCCCGATATTAATGTTCACAGAACAGAAGTTGTTGTTCTCTTGATGCCCTGGCGAAAAGTAAAAGCCATCTATTGACTCAGTAATAATATCTAAAATCTAGAAATGCAGCACTTATCAGGCCAATTTTCAATCAATGCCTTCGTAAAGTTCTGACGTGGTGATTTTGATTCAAGCACATTATGACTTCTCTTTAAAGTCTGTGAATACAAACATACAGCAGGTAATTTTTGTCTAGTTCGCAAAGAAAATTAAAAAATAGCCGTCTTAATAAACAACAAGTAAAAGACTTGTGAAACAACAGTCACGCTGTCTCTTTGCATCACTGAAACCCAACTAAAAATGACACATTTTTCTCCTTTACAAGGCGGATTACAGCTCATTAATGTTTTCTTGATGACTTTTTGCAAGTTCTGATCAAAATAAATAGGAGATGTGTTCAATTTAATATTTGGGGCAAAAAAAAAGAGATTTACCGTGTAGGTTGTTAAATTATTTATTCATTTGTAAACTAAAGTCATTTTCCCTTCTTGAAGCTTCCTTCATCGCTTGTTCTTTCTATAAATTGACCTAAAACACCTTATTGATACAGACTGAACAGCTGAGTCTTCTTCACACATTAACAACTTCCACACTGAGGAGTGTTGCTTTCGATTTGTTTGTGGAGTTATACAGTATATCGGATTCACTGGTCAATGTTTTGAGTTCCCAATCACCAGTTAGAGCTGGTCAAGCATTAAAAGTCCCAGTCAATCAATGTCTTGATTCATCTGTTAAAATCAGAAGTGACTTTCAGGTTTGACACACACTGACCGGGAGTTCGGCTGCCGGGAACCTTCATGTACAGCTGCACAGAGTTCATCCCCAGGATGGTGTGACCAACGAGACTGAGCATGTTGTTGCTGGATTCCACTCGCATGAAAGCTGGGAGCTTCAGAAGCTCCTGCAGCTGGGGCTTCCACCTTGGTTTAAAAATGATTTACATATGTAATCAGTTAACAGTTTGATGTAGCACCAGTTTGATGTAGCACCAATCCACCAGGAGATTGGCTGGATTTGAAAACTCTTCCTCACCTTTTAGGGTCAGAGAGATCAATGTTGGTCCCAAATTTAATGATCTTTCCCACTGTTTTCTGCTCTGGACTGTGGGGGGAGGGAAATCTGAGATGACTGTTGTTTACTCAGCTGAGCAGGGATTTCTTTACACAGACAGACCAGAACTGTTTGCTTACCTGGGAGTGCTGGTGGAATTAGCCAACTGGGCTTTACTGGCAGAAGTGGAGTTGGCTTTATTTGTCATTGAAGTGGGACTGACTTTGCTATTGGGTAAAGTCAGGGCAGCTTTTGTGGTCGCTAATGTGTCTGATGTCTTATCTTCTTCTTCTTCCTCCTCATTCTCACTTTCTTTCTCCTCCTTTAAAACATCAACAAAAAATTACTTGGAGATTAGGGCAGGATTTCACAAATAGCTTGAAAATGTTTGTTTCGCAGGGGAACAAAGTTTCTAACTAAATCAGGATTTCTTATTTCCATGTTAAATAAAAAAAAACAGCATCTAATAGTAGCTTGTGTAGAGACAGAAAATCAGCCTGAAAAAAAAAAAAAAAATTATTACAGAAAAGCAACCAACTGATTCACATTCAGTCACGGAGTCCAAAACTTATTTGATCAATTAAAAACCCAGCAGAACTAGGGCTTCCTCAATTTGGTTATATGCTTAAGTCAGTGATTTCCAACCCTGGTCCACAAGGCACACTGCCCAGCATGTTTTAGGTGTTACATTGCTTTAGCACAGGTGGTTTTAATTGACAAGTGTTTGCTGAACTGCAATCAGCTGTATCAGGCGTATTAAAACAAATAAATATCAAAGAAAGATCTGGCTTTTAAGATCAAGAAAACTCACTGGCAACCTTTTAAACTCCTACATGCTCAGCACAGTATCTGAGCATGTGTTTCTAACTGTATTGAAATAACAGCTTAATACTGCAGAAGACAATATCTACCTCCAGGCTCTCTTGGAAACTAGAGGCCTGGTACTGGGCATATTTGGCAATGGTGGTGTGCGATCGACTGCTTTCACAGGGCCAGGTTTGTGCAGAGCCGTTTAGGTTCCAGTTCTCATCAGCAGGCTGTTGAACCTGAGTTCTCACTTCCACAGCGTGGTCTGAATTGGCCTCCACCAGCGACTTGGTGGAGAACAGACCTAGATCTTACAGAAAACAAATAGGGGGGAAAAAACATGGCTAATTACCAAAGATACACAAATATTCAAACAATAGTAATCTTCAAACTACTGAGTTTTAAGCCTGCACTATCTCCCATCAATCTGTATTTGTTGAATTACCACTTAAAAAGAATGGAATGCACCAGAGCATGAGCTGAAACCTACTAAGGCGGAGGGAGCCGGCCAAGCCCCGGATGACCGTTACAGCATTTTTGGAATCTGTGCAGAACTGAAGCAGAACTGGAGAGAAGGCATCCCTCTTGCTCTCCAACTGCAGAAGCAAAAGAGTACAATTATAAGTGCTGGAACCCACACATGTAAACAATTAAAAGTGTGGCTTTGTGCATCATGACATGTTTTCAACCGAGTTATTTTCTAGACCTAAGCGGGACACTGTTGCACCTTATCACAGCTAGAAAGCTCAGCGCTAAAATAATATGTGCGATTCCTAAACCTGACCAAAGAACGAGTCAACTCAAAATCAAACACTGAGTGACAGAAAACATGAAACAAAAAAACATAGCTATTCCAAAGCTGTGTTTAACTCAAACAACATGCTTGTGGGTTCTACATTTTTCCTTCAATTTCTGGAGTTGTAAGAAGACAATGCCACAAGGATAAAAATTACTGAGCACTCACATAGATGCTTGGTGTGGGTGGGTTGAGCTTTTCCCGTGGAATGGGGGTGTCAATGGCAATTTTGGGTTTGACACAGAACGAGGGAAGCAGGTATGACTCCTTGAATTTTCCCTTCACTCTTTCTCCCCTAAAGTAAGCACATCAGTAGAGCATCAGATATCCACAAACGACAGCGATGGGAAATTGTCAACAGCACATTTAGATCTTTGTGAAACCACTCACCTGCATGCTCTGACCACTTCGGCTGCTGTGTTTATGATGCTGAGCTTCGACATTGGGATCCTGGCTTCCTCCAGCTCCGATAAGTTAAATGTTTGTCTCCCGGCACTGTCCATTTTAATCAGCACGACCTTCAGCTCCTTGGACAAGCCCATGGACAATGCTTTCAGTTTCAAGGGATCCTCTTGACCTTTGGAGCAGGGAGATTTACTTGCTGGTGTGATAGCACCTGACTGACCTGATGCTTTGATTCTTGCAGCTGAGGTTCCTGTGTTTGAGGTGTTGGTTTCTGGGGTTATCTTCTTTCCTAACACACCGACCTCCACCTTCACATCAGTGTCCCCAGTGTCCAATTTGACTTTCTTGATGTCTTTACCATATGGCATTTGATTTTCCTGAGGAATCTGGCCCTTCATGCTGTCTGCAAGAGGTTTGGTGGAGCTTTTGGAGATGACGGATACACAGGATGAAATACCCCTCTTGTGTGCACCCTTTGAAGCTTTAGTTTTGCATTTCCTTTCTTTTTTATTGACCTTTATCTTTATGATGTCCTCTCTTCCGCCATCTTTATGCTTTCTCTTCCTTTTTGTAGTAGTCCGCTTGGATTCTTTCCTGTTTTTTCTCCCGTCCTTGGTGGAGACGGTAATGACACCAGTGAAAGAGGCAGTATGAGTTGTGGTCACTCTCAGTTCCGCACTCAACGATCCCTCCAGAAGTGAGGAATCCGTTCGCTCCAGAAGGTTCTCTTTATTCTTTCCCACCCCGTTATCATCTGAACAACTCTCAGTTTCTTCCTGATTCTCCTGCACCTTGGGATGAGGGACTGAATCTTTTCGAAATGGCAGACTTTGGGATTTCAAAAGTGAGTCTGAGGTAGAATCAGGAGGTGATTGACTATTAGGCTGTGAGAAGGCTGTGGGAGATGATTTATGGCAAAGATCCTGATCCTCATCACAGTGAATCTGGGGCGCCACTGTGAGAGATGATGAATACTTTACCCCTCTTGAAGTGGCCCCACCAAAAGGACCCCCACGACATGATGCTCTCTGGCCTTCGAGGAAGGTGGCCAGACTCTTGAAGACATCATCCAAACCTGCTTTATGTTGATCGAGGTCATTAAGGAGCAAGTCCGTTGCTTTCCTACTTGTATTCTCCTGCTCTTCTTTGTCTTCCTCAAAATCTTCTTTGATTCCACAAGGCAGCTCGCAGAACTCAGTTGGGCTGTTGAGAGAGTAACAATCCATTTCGCCAGAGCAAGTATCCGTTTCACCATTGCTTTCACTATCTGTAGGGAGAGGAGATAAGCACTGAGTGGGACTGGGCTGGAGAACAGGTCTACTGATTACACCCTTTTTCAGCTCTTCCTCATCTTCTTCAAAATCTGAAACGGGGGAACCCTGCCAGCTGAGTACAGGAGGAGTGTTTGCATGGTTGTCTCCCGTGTCACTGAGATTTCCCAGCACAGCCTCGGGTTGAAGGTCTGGCGCATTGAAAACTCCCACCTTCTTCTCGTCTTTGCCATGGACCACCTGGTCTGTCCCAGCCGAGCGCGTGGTACTGAGAGGTGCTGAGGCTTTATAGAAGATTGAAAGGAATGTTTTACCAGAGTTGATATTTGTTCCATCTCCTGAATGCGATGTAACATTGCTGCTCTGATGGATACTTTCAGAGTAAGCTATAGATTTGATGCGGTGTTCATTTACTAATAGTTCTGTGGGAATGCTGCTCCCTTTAGGGATTTGCTTGGACTTTGAAGTTGGGGACTGGGAAGTAGGATTGGTAGTGGATGGCTTGTCCAATGTTCTTTTGACCTGTTCACTTCTTTTCCGGGTTTTGTGTCTTCGGAGTGACTGGCTTTGATTAACTCCTGACAAAGATGGCGTCTCCATTTCATCCAGTTTGGCCTCTCCCAGACAGGGGAAAGTATCGACAGAAGAAAGTTTTTCCTTCTTCATTTTTTTTAATTTCAAGCGCAATTTTCTGTCTTTCTTAATTGCTTTATCTCTCTTCTTATTCCTTTCATCTATGCTTTTCTCTTCTTTTTTCTTCCTTCTTTTTCGTTCCTCGTTATTTCCATTTGCAAAATCACCCATTTTCTGTTTTTTAATGAGCTTATCCTTCGGTTTGATTTCAGTTTTTCTGAGCTCCTCCATCCCCTTCTCGGGCTTGCTCGTCCTCAGCCTGGGAACAGGAGATTGTCGTGAACAGACTGAGGTTTTCCTGTGTTTGGGGTCTGAAAACCTGGATTTTGAGCAAGAGTGAGACGTATGGCATGTGGTGGATGTCAGGCTTGGTCTCTGGACGTGACCGGGGCCTGCTAGAAACTTCTGCTGTACACCAAGAGTCGGAAGGCGTGGGTGAATGTCTGCTGAATCTCTCCTGCAACTGGACACGGCGAATGAGGAGGGACTGGAGGGAGCTCCAGGACTGCTGGAAGTGGAACGACCATCTTTAGGACTGCAGAGAGGGGTCGAACTGGGGGAAAACTCTGCAGCAGAATTTTTGCACAGGGTTGAATCCCTTGAATTGAACCTTGAATGAGACCGCTTCTGTTCCTGAAGTGTAAAAGTTTAGATTCAACGTTAATTGTTGAGTAAATTGTGTGCTACATTCTCAGAACTGTAAGGTGGATTTTAAATGTTTATCTCTTACTGTGCTTTGCTTGTGATGATGGCTCTGCAAGTCCTTTTCCTCCAAGGGGCGTGGTGGTTTGTTGTGCTGTGGAACTTTCTGGTGGCTTGTGTGCCGCTGATGGTGGTAGTGATGATTTTGCTGGCTGTAAGGCACACGGGTGTGGTCTGCTGGTGAAACTGAGATTTTCCCTTCGACCTTCCCTTTGTTACCATAATGTGGTGGTCTGCTGATGAGACTCTGGTTGGGAGGTTCAGAGTCACCAGCGCCATGACCTCCCGTTCGCGGTTCAGAGGTTTCCTGGAGAGTTTCAGAAACGGTACTTGATTTCAGCGGCACTAGTTCTAGGTTTAGTTGTTTTTTTTTCTTGACTGAGCTGGTTTACCTGTTGATGAGATGCTGAGGTCCTGTGTTCAGAGCGATGGCAGGGACCCGCTCTGTCATCTTGGTTGCAACGGTAGTGGCTAGGCGATGATGGGGCATGAGGAGGTGGAGATAAATGCCTCGATCCAAGATGAGATGACTGTACGAAGAGACATAATTTCCCCTGTCATACAATACCGGATTTCACCAACAGGGGGTAATATTTCTCATAAATAAAGAAACTCATGAATGGAAGACATTAGTCAACAAAACAAAGTTTGTTCTATTTACTTGATCTGGGTCAGAGTCCCTTTTCCTTTTAGCCGGACATCCATTCCTCGAAGATAGATGGTGCTGAGGGGGTGGACTGTGATGAGGCAGCTGCTCTCTCCGCTGGTAAAGGGTGGGACGTTTCCAAGGTCCGTGCCTGTTGTTGGCCATTCTGCCTGCGAAGCCTCGGTGGTGGTCTGACGAACCCCATCTTTCCATCGGGGACTGCAACTCTCTGCTGCCGCGATTCAAGCGAGGATGCCCTTGCTAACAGAAACGGGGAAAGAACTGTAAATATAAAACATAGGTTTTCCCAGTCGTCGGTGCTCACCAGATTGTTGCTGACATTGTTCTGCCAGTCGACATAGCGTTGTCCGGGGCCAGTTAGATAACTGTTACCACTTTGGTTGGGGAAGGAGCGTGAAGAGTTGTGATGCCAGCTCTGGGCCTCAAATTGCTGCTCTTTACCATCCCAAATTCTTTGCGGATGTCTATGGCCCTTTGAGATGCCCTTATCCTGGACATGGTTGACTGTTCTGTTCCCCCTAAGAAAAACCAACCAAACAGAGCTGAAGTCAACAAGTGGCAGATAGTTATTTTACAGTTCTGCTACATAAATGTGAGTTCAAACCAGATGTTGGTATTGGATTTTCAACTGTTGGTTACAAAAAAGGAAAAAGTTGCCTCATCGTTAAGCTTTTGTAAGATACACACCACTCCATTATCATCAATATTCATTAGGGTGTTATTGATACATTGTTTCACCCACCTGTTATACAGATGACTTGATAGTGAATGATGTGACTGGTTATGTCCTTCTTGGTATCTGTAGAGTGAAAACACAGAAAAATCAATCGCAGTATAGCGACTTAGCTTATTTGAAAAATGTGAGTTTTAGAATCTCCTTTACATTTCTGACATTGTCTATTAAAGCCTTTTACGGTCTTGCCCCTCTTGAGACTAATATAACCTTTTACAGCTTTACACCCTGTCAATCAAAATACATTGCAGTTGTATCGTATGGTGCCAAAAACTTGTTTAAAATGTGGGCGGATCCCTTTTACGGTGTAGCCCCCATTCTGTGAAATGCCCTTCCCCTGTCCTTACTGTCTAGACGATGGACATAGTTTCAAAAGCAGCTGAAGACCTTCCTTTTTAAACAGATCTTTACATAGGCCACTCCTGCCTTCTATTTATGCCCTTTTTTTTATTATTGTGCAAATGTACCAAGTCATTTGCACTAGAAACTAGACCAAAAAAAAAAAAAAAAAAGAAAAACTTGGAAATTTTTTGTGGTTTTGCAATGAATTTACAAGCACATAGGCATATTCAACAAATTAGAGTTCTAATTTGTTGAATATGTTTGTCGGATTAAAACAACAGTCTTTAAGCTCAGTTTTTAAAGGTACAGTACCTTAAATTAATGCATCAAAGGATACTTCCGTTGACACGGTAATCCTACTGAACGTCTTAAAGAAACACCCCGTAACTCTTACTATATTTGTCTGTTTTCACCTCAGCTTTTTTTTACTGTTGCAGCAGCCAGTTGACGATGCTACAGTCTCATTCATCACCTCTGTCTTTTGAATATGACATCGAGTTTATTATCACAGGTGCTGCCGAAATGAGAGATTTCCCTGAATATGCTCATCAGAGTTTCAGTTAATCAGTCAGCCACATAAAGTGGTACTTATCTAAAATTGGCCTTGACTGCTGGTTCGTGTAAAATGCACGAACCAGCTTCTATTTACTCTAAATTCTTACTGTGGAACTTTTAAAGCAACGGCGACACTGTGACAACGAGGGTTGCTCTTGGCACTCTTTCAATCAGCACAGCTACCCAAACCTTGCCTGGGTATTGCCATGCAATCCAGAAGGCAAATACAAACATTTAATGGAGTGTCCATGTTGAATAAGTAACAGAGGAAGTAAGTCATAAACACGGACTAAG
Organism: Girardinus metallicus; assembly: GCA_903067095.1. Taxonomy (NCBI): domain Eukaryota; kingdom Metazoa; phylum Chordata; class Actinopteri; order Cyprinodontiformes; family Poeciliidae; genus Girardinus; species Girardinus metallicus. The sequence goes on from CAEGAE010042559.1 coordinate 54,324, forward strand.
AACAGTTAGGTGTTGAATTAAAGATTCATGTTGCATGATGACATGCGAGACAGAAAATAGTTTATGTACTAATATACAAAATAAGCATGCAGTTCAACGCATTAAAAGCATGGTGATGTACAGCAAAGTAATGTTTATTTCACAAATCCCTCACCTTTTACCTTTGCCTTTCTTTGTGTATTTACTTACAGGGGACATTGTGAATTAATGAACATTTTGAACTACAAAACATAAATGCACCCTTTTACACCCTAGACTGATTTCTATTGAATGTCCCTCTGTGAGATGGTCCAGCTTGAAGATTTGGCTGAACTTATATTCCTTATATTATGTTGATTTCATTTATGGTTGAATTAGTTTCATTTTGATTCGAATATTAAAGGTGTTCTCTGATTTTGAGTTTGATCCCACTCGAAATTGACCTACGACCTCCAGGATTTCCGAGACTTTCAGGCAATCACTGGATTGTTGAAAATGCTGAACACCTAACTTCACTGAGAAGGCAAGCATGATGCTACTGCGCCTTCTGTACTGGAAACCCCTACTGCTTTCTTTCCTGCTTTCCTCCAATTAGACGTTCAACAAAGTCTTTCTAGCTTTAACTTGTTTTATTTTCTTTATTAGTATAGCTGTGACTCCTTCTTTTATCGTGTCAACTTTACAAGTTTCTCCTCGAGCTTATTCCCCATCGTACTCGTCCTCATTGCTAAATATGATGCCAGGGCTTCCCTTTGACAGCTTGCTAAAAATATATTTTGCATTCCAACTGCACCTGAACACCTCATAAGTTCCTCCACTCCTAGCAACAAGATGAAGATGAGTGCACTTCTCTCTGTCTCTTAGCCACCGCAAGCACAGCATATACTAATCTCTATGTGCCAGGGACACAGCGTGGTGGTTTCTGTATTTTTAAGTGTTTTTGTTTTTTCTTTTGGAGAACATTGATTGTTCTTTGCAGATGCATGACTTATTCTTTGTTTAAGCAGGTGAGAAACCCCCATTAACATTGTGAAAAACATTACAGAGAATGATACTTTGGAAGTGTTACATGTGCTCAAATAAAGTCAGGGAATTGTCATGCACCATTATACATAATGAGGAATGTTATCCCTGTAAGCAGGCCCTGTTTAACTCTTGTTCTTGGGGGATTATGAAAGTTATGGTGTGGTCTTTATCAAGTGTGAAGAAGACAATTTCAAACATACTGGAGACAAAAGTCTTTTTTAAATACCTTGCGCTAGAAATGCAAAACGGAATCAAACAAATTGTTTGCTATTTAAACGCTGACACAGCGGTTCCTCTGTTGAAGTAAATATTTCCACAGTACTCTACCGCTATCATTCAGCTGATGCAGCAGTGACAAAATGTCAATAGTAAATACATTCTGAATAAGCTCAACAAGGACATCTTGTTTTGCGATGACATGGTGCGGCTGCTGTGAGGAAACGGTTTGTGCTTGCTGGCATTTAGTAAGACGTTTTGAAATTAGCAGAACCACAGCAACATAATTCAGAAGAGCGGTGTGCGACACCATGGCAATTCACATTTAATGCACAGAATCTCCCTTCTTCACTTGTGAGTGGATATTAGTTTCCGTAGGTTTATCTGCTGAGACCGAACTGTTGCACCTTTAAATACACACACTTGCTAGGTACCTTTTAGCACACTACATACTATACCTGTAAACTTATTGATTCAAGGATAAAATGTTAAAACATAACCATTTTGTGCAAGAGTTGTGCAGCTGACCTTTGCGGGTGGCTCCAGGGGCGACCGTTTACAGGTGCCCATTGTCCTCTGTTAGGCCCTCCAGCTGGGTAAGGGTCCCATGTGTTGCGGCCAGAGTAGAGCTCCGCCGGGTGATACATGCAGCCTGCAGGACAGATGTTGCCTAATTCAGTCAGAGGTTTCTTCAACTTCGCTGTAATACACACCGCTACAGGAGATCCTTCCTGCCCATGGCGGTCACAATCTGCAACAAGTCTTATAAGAGCCTTAAGTTAATGAGAGTTCCAACAATATTTTATTTTCTTTTGGGATCAACAAAGTGTTTTTGAATTGAACTGAACTGAATTGAGTGTTGAGTGAAAATTGTATAATGTCGTAGCTGATCTACTAAATAAGAGGAAAAAAACAAACAAACAAACTGTGATACAGCAGCCTGAACAATTACTAACACTACTGTTAAAAATGTGCAAAAAAAAAGAAAAAAAAAACATTTCACTGCAACTAATTTCTTAATTTTTTCTGGGTGATGAACAGGACAGTCCATTCAAGTTGCACAAAATTGTGTTTAGTTGTCTGGAAACTCATCTTTATCTACAGTATTTTTAAATAACTGGGACTGTAAAAAAGATAAAATGATCTATTCCTATAAAAGGATGACAAAAAAAAAACCCTCTAAACTTTGCTGCTAGAGAACAGCAGAAAAATATTCACTGTGAGATACTACTGCAGTAACATTTATGTTGTTTCCCAGGGGTGTAAATATAACATTTCTGTTAACCGCCGTGCACCAGGCTGAAAAAGGAACCGTGTTTACCTCAGCAGAACACACAGTGACCAGGCTGGTAAAGGAAGTAAATGAAAATCTTCAAAGCTGCAGCAAAGAGTGGCATCTTGGAGGTCGACAAATCTCTATTTTACCCATTAGATGAAGTTTACGTGCTAACTTGTTATTTGGGAGTAATACCAAGTTAAAAAAAATGATCAAACAAACAAACAAAAAAAAAAACAAAACAGGGCCTCTTCTGTCCTGTGTAAGGTTTACAAAATTCTACTGGAAAAGTGTGGAAGACTGAACTTTTACAGCTGGGTCTTGTTTGAAACACAACAAATTCAGGAGAAAGCACCTTATTCTTCCTATTCAGTACGGTGATGGATCTGTGATACCGAGGCCTTGTTTCTTTTTCAAAGGTCATGGGAACCTTATTGCACCATATAGAGTCACAAATGTTTTGAAATATGAGGACATTTTAAATAACCTTCTTCTATGGCTAGTTTATTTATATATATATATACAGAGGAGGAAGCCGGAGTACCCGGAGAGAACCCACACATGCACAGGGAGAACATGCAACAGAAAGACCCTGGCCCAGGAATTGAACCCAGAACCTTCTTACTGCAAGGCAACGGCTCTACCAACTGCGCCACTGTGCAGCCCTCTATATCTATATATATATCTATAAAAAAAGAAAAACACTGAGGGTTAAGCTGCAAACATTATCTGGATGATCTAGACACATTGTTGAGAGAGGAATGGTTAATTATGTCTGTCTGTGTAAACTCTGACCTTGTGTTTACAGTGGAAAACTAAATGTTGTCATATTGGCAGAAGGAGAACAGACAAAGTATCAACAGCTGGGGAGAGAAGAATTTCATCACCAGTGACTAAAAACAATTAGTTTCTAATTCTGGTGTTTCCTCACTAATTGAAAGCAACATTTATTTAATACATTTTGACACTTTTTTTTTGTTTTTAACCAGGATTACCATGAAATACGTGTATGGTGCTGCAATGAAAATATATATATATATATATATATATACAGCCTAGCTGACTTTTCTTTTTGTGACTTAGCTTATGCTACTTCTCTCATCTCTTAAGCCTCTGTCAGCTGCTATACTCTCATGAAAATTCTGCATTGGGTTTTATAAACAGTAACATATTCCTAAGCTTATTTATATAACAAAAGTTCTGTCTTAACCACATTAACTTATTTTATCTCCTCCTTTAGTGACTTTTCATACTGCTGTGGTTGATTGCAATTCCACTTCCAAACTTTAGGTGTTGCTGCCTAAAAAATACACCCCTACACAGGATGAAAAGAGTCCTGCAGGAAGTGAAAAGAGTCCTGCAGGAAGTGAGAAGAGTCCTGCAGGAAGTGCATTCTTCATGAACAAACCAAACTATAGCACAATCACTGTTTTTAATACGTTTCCTTATTTACTAATTCACTACATAACAATTTTTTCTTTCTATTTTATTTCCCTTTATGCTCTTATTTTAGTGTTCTCATAAATCCAGTGGCTCAGAATGAGAAGAATAAAAGCTGCTGATCCCTGTGTAGTGCTCTAAATACTAACTGGGAACTTTATTAAAAACACATTATTTGTACAAGGTCGAAGCCTAATTTGCCATGAGAACTGCCTTAATTCTCATAACATAGATTCAACAAGGGTTCAGAAACATCCTTCAGAGTGTTCAGCCATATTGACCTGAGGGCGTCACGTAGTTGGTTGAGATTTGTTGAGAAACCCCCATTCCTCCACATGTAGACAGGAGCTCTGCGCTGGATTGAGATCTGTCAGCTCTGGGGGAACATTGAGTACTATAAACTCATTGTGATGAACAAGAAAACTTTATCTCCTTAACATAGTGCAATACCATGTTGGAATTAACAACCACAAGAATGGTGAACTGTAATAGCGTATGAACAGAGTGACAGATCTCCAGTCATCCATCCATCTATTTTCATTACACCCTTGTCCCTTAGTGGGGTTGGGAGGGGTGCTGGTGCCTATCTACAGCCACGTTCCGGGTGAGAGGCGGGGTACACCCTGGACAGGTTACCAGTCTGTCGCGGGGCAACACAGAGACAGACAGGACGAACAACCATGCACACACACACACACACCTAGGGACAATTTGGAGAGGCCGATTAACCTGACAGTCATGTTTTTGGACTGTGGGAGGAAGCCGGAGAACCCGGAGAGAACCCACGCATGCACAGGGAGA
>CAEGAE010042562.1:0-41216 GCA_903067095.1 Girardinus metallicus
TATAAGCTGTAATTTTCCCCCCAGATTTTTATTTATGTGGATACCTCTATACCAGAACCTGGGAGAATTTATATATATATATATATAAATTATATGTTATTTATATATATGAGGCTGTAACTTTGGAATGTGTTAAGAAAATAGTATTTTGCAGCAGACATTTTTAAAACTAAGCGTATCCGAAAAGCAGAAAAATAACATTTGTACTCTACAAGCTCTACAAAATTGGTGGATTAGAATTCAGCCGCAAGATCTCAGATCTGTGCACCTTTAAAACACGTAAATAGATGTGTAAATTGTAAACACAACATAGTTTAGATTTCCCGACTGACCCATTTGTTTTGTGTCTGAGAACAATGGCAGTGCAGCTATACGTGCTCTGCGTGACGCTGGCAAACACAAAGCTTCTCATTGGCTGCACCACTGAACAAAGCTAAACCAAGAGCAGGCTTTTTATACAATTTCAGCAGATTTGAGTTTCTTAGAATAATTCAAATTTTTTGTCATGGATAATTTAGTTTGCAATAGTACCGATATTGCAATAAGCGTATGAGGAAATTACTTAATGCCCTTTTTAAAGCAGAGTTTAAATATTCATTCGGGTATACAAGAAAAAAAAAAAACAACAATGACAAATGTCTAAAATTGCACAACAATGTTTGCTGTTTTTCTGTGGCATTTGGAGGCTTTTTCTCCAGCTAAAAGACAATTAACTCTGTAGTATTGTGTTGTCAACGCTGATTTTAGCTGGTTGTTGCCGTGTTAGTCATTTCTAACAACTAAAACGTGGCTACATTACGCGTACTCCACAAACACAAAATACTTTAAGACATAACCATCAGCTCGACACGGACGGACTTTTGTGTTGTTGATACTGCCGTCCCCTTTGTCCTCGTTAGCTTGCTCGTTAGCCGCTCCGTGCTACCGTTGACACTAGCGTCGAACAAGCGCTGCGGCTAACGATGCTATCTAAATCCCGTCCAAGTTGATAGCCAACGACCATCAAACTGTCGTCGAAGCACTGTGTGTACTTCTGGGGGCCGCTGCTACACAACGACACGCTCGGCTACAGTTAAAATGCTCACATTTACACAACCAAGCCGAAGCCTGGCAGCAACAAAGGTGTATGAAATCTACAGGAGGAAAGGGAAGAAAAAAAAAAAAAAAAAAAAAAAAGGCCTCGCCGAGCACAATCCCATCCCGACATTGCTCGCCGGGATTCAAGACAACAGAAAAATTGCGAAGAGACATCCTTTGAAAGCCCGGCTACAGCGGAAAAAAGAAGCCAGCTACTCGCCGGGTCAACGAACGACTAATTAAGTTTGACGCATACCGGGTGCGAAACGTTAACAGTAAGTTGAGTAGGACGAAGAAAATGTGTGTTTTTATTACCTGCTAACACGCTTCACTCGGCCAGCAGCAGACAAGGTGGTCACGTGACGTGCGCTGCCGCGGTGGATTCTCCCCTCTGATCCAGCTCTGCCCCACGGCACTTAATGCTCATTATTACCACCAACCAGCATCGAGATATTAAAAAATGCTTTCGCACTGGCACAGATTTATTTAGCGGATTTTGTTGCTTCCCTTCCGATTCACATATTTGTTACAGTGCTGTGCTGGATGATCAGAGGGCTTATTCTGATCACCCAGTTCAAATGAACGAAAGTTTGCTTTATCGATTGTAAAATAAGCAAGCTACTACCACGTAGTCAAACATTAAACACTGCTTATGACTACCATGAAATATCAGTCTATTTTTTATTTTTTTTATAAATGTTTGCTCCCAAATAAACAGTTGGGCTATCACTACCTTTCAGCAAAATGGCTTCAAATGCAAAAGGAAATTGATGTTATGACTATTGCAACGAAAGAACCTGACTTCCAGATGATCAAGAATCAAGGTGAAAGGTTGACATGTAAAAAGGAAGTCTACAGTCTATTCAGGAAAACCCGGAAGCACCTAAACGGTTTCCTGTGTCACCACCAGTGCAGAGCTTGCACAATAATGGCAGCAGAAACGTTTGGGAGCCTCTGCACTGCATACAGACAAAGGGGCTGGGGACTACTTGTACTCAGAAGTCAGATTTTCAGATTCCAGTTGGGAAAAATGATTTTGAAAAACAACTCCCAAATAAGTCAGAATTTAACACTTGTGATCATTTTAAGTCAGTAGCAGAGATTGTAGAGTACAGCCTCTATTTGTGAACATTTTCCTACTCTTCATCAGCCCTTACAAAAGAAAAATTTATTGTCCACTTGTATTTCTACTAGCAGTTTGCAAATCTCTCGTTTCCCAACTTGAAGAACACGCTCAACGGGGCGTGACATGAGTCACCGGCGGACTTTCGATTATTAGCCTCGTGACTTGAAGTGCAGCAAAGATGACGTACTCTGTCCAATAAAGACCTTAGCTGCAGTTCTGCAGTAAGGATGGACTTAGGGCTGATGCCAAGTTATTTTATTTGCATGATGAATCCTGCCTCCATTTTGCACATGGGTGAGATTGCTTCCTGTGATCAAAATGTGCATCAGAAACAACTTTATCCAACAAATTTTCCAGCATGATGGAGCATCGTGCTACAAAAGTTACAAAGTTATCCTACGATCATGAAAATTGGGATCCTAAACAAACCGCGAAGAAACGAAAAGATGGGTCTGTCATAGGCTGTGAATTATTAGTGATACGCTAAGTAGCACCAAATCAAGAGTACCTAATGAGAAGGTATGTGGGACCAGAAGTTCACAAAACATTTCATCTTCTGAACCCCAGTGTAGTGGCAGAACCTTGAAATAGCTAGATTAAGTACACAGTACAGGTGTTATTTTGTAAGTCAAATGTGAATGACAACATCAATTTTGATCACTTGTAGGTGTACTTTTTACATTTTTTTGTCAGATTAAAGGTATAAACAGGATCTTCCAAAAAAAAAGGGGGACAGGGAGGTTGAACGAGATCTTATTGGGGATCCTGACCAAAACATTGACTACCTCTGGACTAGAACATTTCTGTAAAAGACAGCTGCTTAAGTAATTTCTATCAAGTTGACACCTCAAAACCAAATACAAAATAAAAGAAAACAAACAAAACAGATACATTAATATACATTTTATTGTATTATTTACTCCTTTTTAAAGAATTAGATTTATATCCCCAAGTGTTTATATCTTACAATATCCTGTTTCAGTCATTTGTAAAAACATTCACGAGGCTTGTATAAAAAAAAAAAAGTGCCACCAAGGAGACGGATCAATCCACACAATTTCTCAGGCGTACACAGAAAATGTCCGCAACTGTCCTTGATGCATTTTCTTTTTTTTTTTTCTTTTTTTTTTTTTTACGAACACACATATACACATTTATATATTTATATAAAATACACTTTAAAGTGTTGGTTGTTTAGTCAATACTTGGTCAGAATTGTTTCACTTCGTGTAGAAAAGGAAACTGATGATTAACTCTGTGGCTGTCTTTCACAGAAAGATTTCAGGAAGGCAAAGACGAAGCTGAAGCCAACCCTGATTCTACTTATAACAAGGGGAAGCACAGCCACTCACGGCTTGTTAAAAGAGAGCGAGTGGCTATGGGAGAAAATACATATACAAATATATATGTGCCAGGAGAATTTCCAAACATAATGAGCTTTCTTTGCATCACTTCTGAGAAACTGTTCCCGATGGATCATATCTGATCACGCTATCAAAACCATCATCCTTTAGAAGAAGCAAGATGAACAATCCTGACCAACAAAATAAAGTCCACAAGGTAAAAAGGTGGTAAAATAAATACAAATGAAGTCAATTAGATCATCAGCATGGGATCGCCCGTTGGATCAAAGTGGAGCAAAAAAAAAAAATATTATTTCTATATTACGTCCTAGCAGAGCAATAACACTGCGCTTATCAATTCTAACACGATTTTTCTCCTTTAAATCATCTCAGTGAAGATAAGAGGAGGAACAAGGAAAAAAAAAATAAGAAGAAATCTCTCACTTGATCCGGTTCTTTGTTTTACTTCTGAGAGCAGAGGAAAGAAGTACTTTGTGAGTGTTGATCGTTCTCAGATGTCAAACTGCACTCGTGCTCGGTCCATCTACAGGAATGGCATCAGTAATCCTTCAGTCATTATTGCTGTCCATTTATGCGAAAGAAGGAAAAGCTATTTCGAGTGAATTCTGTTTTTTGTTTTGTTTTTTTGTTTTTACAAATACACTTATTTATCACAGAGAAAGCAGCAGTTAACACTATCCTTGAGTACAAAAATAAGCGAGCAAAAGACCACAGCGTAATCCCTGCAGGTTGGATGTGAATGTATTAATAATGCTAAAATGAATATTTTTATTCTTAATGCTTTTCAAAACTCTGAGTTTCTCAGTGGCAGACTTCGTAGCTCTTTAAATTATTAGTTAATTGTACATTTTATATACATATCTATTTATATTTATATATATATCTATATATAAAAAAAGTGGGGGGGAGCAAAACAGATAAAAGATGAAAGGGGTTATTTGGGGAAGATGAGAACATAAAAGTGGGCACAAATATACACAGCAACAACATTAAATTATGAAACATCATGCTCCTGAGTCCAAGTGTGAGCAAAACAGACGATCTGCTGATCAAAACAGATCCCAATGAAGGTGATATGGATGAACTTAAGCGAGTAAGATGGAGGGACTTCTGTAGAACGATGGAGACGTAGGGAAGGAGCTGATTGACGAGGAGAGGAAGAGGCTAACTCCACAGTCCTGCGTAGTTTCCGTGCAGACCAGAGCAGAGCGGCCCACCGGCTACGAACAGCTTGGTACCAGAGTCGTCATAGCAGTGGGTGTACACAGCGTTGGGGAAGGAATGAATGTCTGAGAAGTAACTCCTCCATGTTTCATCATGATTCTGAAAGCAGCCCAGAACAGGAAGGCAAGATTTGGAGATTAAACAACCTTTTTCTGTCATCTTTCAGTAAATAAATCTTTAAAAAGGAAAAAAACAAAAAAAACGCTTACCAGCCAGCCTTTCCCTGTGGTTAGCTTAAGGATGCCCTCTGGGGCACCCTTCCGATACCCGCTGGATGGACTGAAAGGGTTCTCCAGGAACCTATGAGCCCGGATGTCGTAGAAGAGAAGAGAACCTTGACCGGTACCCACAGTCACAATGTGCTCATAGAAACTCACGGATCGGATCCCTGCACAAAGACATAGCTAAGAGTTAATGAAAGGAAGCCAAAAGATTTTTTGTAGAATTAATAGTTTATTAAGTTAAAATTAGTTTAAATCGATTAACTAATAATGTCCGCTTAAACCGTCTTTCAGTATTGTAGTTTGGCCGCCATGCAGCAGAGGGCACCGCTGGTTATCCTTAAGAGGAGCCAGATACAGGAATAAAGATGGCGGAGCCACTCCAAAACAAGAAAAGGTCCAAACGGAGTCCGGTTCGGGATGCTAAACGCACTTCACGCGGTTCTGTTTTGAAATATAAACACTCGACAAGCTCCTGCAGCCATCTCCTTTACAGCGCGCATTGTACTAAGATGAAAAAAACAAAACAAAACAAAAAAAAAAAAACATTTGCGCCAATTAAGCAGGTTTATTTTGAGGGCTGTCGTTAATGCAAGTCATCGAGCGAAGTTATAACTTTCCTTCGAGAGCAACCACCGACGGTGCTTCCGTATGAATATTATGTCATTTATTCTTTTCATCTTTTTCTGTGCAGCAATATAATAGCTCCATGTTTGGCTATATTTTATAAATATATTTACTAATGTGAGGGGAAATTCAGTAAATATTTGATACAGCTGACAAAATAATTTAAAATTGCTGTTTTTTTTTCCCCTATTAAGCAGATAGTGAAAAATGTAGTCCTTCATATTATAGAAAGACAGTTGGCCGAGACGAAAACTTAGATTTTTAAGGAAATGGCCGCTTAGCAGATGAGATAAATCAACTTTAGATCAGCTCATTGATAACTTGCATCCCTACTATAAAGCATATAAAGTTTAAAGTCTCAAACGCCAAACCATGAACTTAGTCAAGCTAAAATATTTGTGAACAATATGTAGCTAAAATTAAAATGTAATTCTAAGAGTCAATCTTGTCAAAGATCGAGCTCGAGTTCCTCCAGGGTTATGTGACTTCATCATTTAGTCACAATTTTTTTTTAAAGTTTATTAGTGAGCATGAAGTATTTCACGAGAGTCAAATCCAACAATGTAAAATCTCTGGATTTTACATCTACTTTGGAAATTCCACAGCTGACTTACCGCTTCCTCTCTCTCGAGAACTGACAGACTTGATGTGGGTAGGCTGCCGTGGATCCAGAAAGGAAACATGGGCCTGAGAACCCACAGCGTACACGGACCAGTCCTGTCCATATGCTAAACACACATTCTCTTTGCAGTGAGGCAGTTTGGTGGACAGTATCTACAGAGACAATGTGGAAATGGCAAGAATTTTAAGTTAAATTTGATATAAAAAGCACTTATTTTCAACAAAATTATATTCTCATGATCCACAGACGTGGAAAACTAGCAGAAAATAAAAGACACGTGCCATGTCAATCTACTTCCAGCATAGGCGAGCACATAGAAGCAAACAATAAATCACAGAATAGACCAAATGATTATTTAGCCATGTACCTTGCACAAATTATGCTCTGCTTTCCAGAGGTGAAAATAACCATCCAAGGACACAGCGCCCAGCTCCTGGAAAAAGGAAAAACCACACAGTTAGTCGAGACATAAACCACTAAAATATGGGGCACCAGAAATGAAAATAAAAAGAACAGGTTTTAAAGTTTCTGCTGTTTTTAAGTATCTTTTCGGTCTCTTTTTAGCAGGATGAAAACTGACTGCGCCAAGTTTAGCCACACAGACAGGAAGGATGAATAAGAGGAAATTATTAATGAAAATGTGCAGCACTCGGACAGTTTTCCAATTAAAAATAAGTTTTTAATCCCAAAAGAAAGCTTACATTTTCTCCAAAGAGTCCTTATAGATCGGTCTATGGTTTATATTATTGGTCAAATTAGATCTGATAAATTCTACATATAAAATTATAGCAAGATTACAAAATGTTGCAGCTTTAAAATGACCAAACAATGTCCATCATAGCATCTCTGTGGATTAAAATGCTTTTGATAACATGGAAAGTGATGTCAAGACGCACTGCTGTCCCTCCCCCGTCTGTTTCTGTGTAACGTTAATCAGTTGGTCTGCTAACTCTTCTCAAGGTTAATCTAATTATGACGCCACTGTTGAAGATTACAGTAGTGATATAGATTATGATTACTCCACATTTTCCTGATTTCCTCATGTATTTTATTACTATGTCCCAAACTTTGAGAGTCTCAACCAATAAAAATAATCATCTATTGTACGCAATGAGGGCAGAAAAAGTTTTTCCAACAAGCGGAAAATATTACCTGCATGCTGATTTTCCGTTAAAATCTAACATCATACAAAAGTTGTAGCATGAAAAAATGCTTTAATGTTTTTAGCTAAATTAATTAGGTCACATTTTAAAGTGAAACCGCGCCATTTGTAACGTGGTTATTATAGCAACTTGTGCCTAGTTTCATGAAAGACTAACCAGTTAAAAACAATTTAATTCCAATAAAGTTTTCATTTAACAACCCTTAATGCAAATGTTGACAAAGTCCATTTAATCCATCCAGTCCTACAGTTGCTACATGAAGATGTATTCAACTGCATCCCGACATGAACAAACAGCAGCAACTCAAAATGAGCTTACTAATTAAACAAATACGAGCAGATTTATTGAGGAAATTTAAATTTAAAAAATTAAAAAAAAAAAAAAATTCAGATAACAACATTTTTTGGATTTTGTTCAACAGCCATAACTAGCACTGGGCAACATTAATCATGACAAAGGGTTGGGAAAGTTTCTTCACATAAATTTAATTGTGTAACAGATCAGAGTTAATTATAAATTTTATGAGCTTGACTGCTTAATTACTTATTGTCATCAACAGTTTTTTTTTTTATTATAATTTATGCAATAACTTAAGCTGTTTTATACAGAGTTATAGGAACAAGTATCAGGATTTATCTCTTAAAGAAGAAAATTCGTCTTATCTGTGCTCCTAAAAACTGAAGAAAAAAAAAAAAGCCAAATTTAAGGGGATTCAAACTGCGGAGGATCCAGAGGAGTCTTACTTTATGGGTGTTATTGAAGGCCAGAGCACGAACTTTACAGTTGTATGGGTTGGTATACTCCTTGGGAATGTCCTTCAGGGCACGGTGGGAGATGTGCGCGTAAGATGGTACCGTGTCGTCACTCGGACTCCTCTCAGACTGACCGATTACTTCCTCTGTGATCTCCCACAGACCCATGGAGCCGTCTCTGGACCCTGCAAATGAAAGCCCACGCAGCGGATAAACAGCCAACCCAGTAAGTAGGTAAAAGGTGAGGGTTTTCTAAAACGGTCACAGAAATAATTGCTAAACACCTTGCGGAACAGCAGCTTGGTTTAGAGAGCGTGTACCTGCTGGTTTTACTGTCTGCCCAGAGGTCGCACAGTTCACGCTTACTCACCAGAAACAGCCATGGTGTCACTGATCCACGCTATGGAGAAAATCCAGTCATTGTGACCATCCTGGAAAACAAAATGGTTTTGATGTGAAACATCATAATATCCCAAAAGAGTTACAAAATACTATTTTTATTTTAGTTATTCCTAGTTAACAACTCAAGAACCTTAACACGTGTGGATTTGGAATAAAACTCCCAAACAGACTCACTGTCTTATAAAATGCTGTAGGAAACACTTAACTTTCCACAGAATCCGAAACTCATCTTTTGTATTTTCTCGATTGATCCCGTTTGCATTCAGAATGGGTTGAGCGGTTTTAAAAGACCTATTACTACCAAAATACTTTTAAGTACAGAAAGTGATAGAAGTGCTCAGTGAGAGAAAATTGAATTTCCTCATGATATCGAAACACATCATCTAGCTTATTCTGCTTGAGACCTTCCCACTGTGCTGCAGCAATCCAGGAGTCACAGCACAGTGCTGCAGAATATTCCACTGTATTCGACACAATAGACGGGACAAGCTGCACACTTTTACTGCGGACTGCTTTGACCCCTTTAACTGACTGTGCTCTAGACAATATGGCACTTTGAGCGCTTTTGTGAGAGGGTTTTGGGTTGGGAAAAAAAAAAAAAAACGTAGATTCACGGTCTCGGCAATGCCCACGTGAAAACAACGGCTTTTAACTATAACATGAACACAATGAGAACTCCACTTTTTTTTTGTTGAAACAAAAAACAGGGTTCCTCTGACTTTTAAGATCATATATAGAGTATCTTATCAGCTACAAGCTTTATTGTATATCACTAGAATTTTTATGTAAAACACTGATACAAAGTAGTGCAGCAAACTGCAAATCTACCAAAACACACCAATCAACCCAAACTACTAGGCTGGGAATAAGAGTAGCTGCAAAGAGAGCCATAGAAACTATGGAGAAGCTGCAGAAATCCACAGCTCAGGTGGGAGAATCAGCTTGACATTACAATTACTAGTCTTCTACTCCACATATCTGACTTTCATGGAAGATTAGTGAGAAGAAATCCTACTGTTCAAAAAAAAGCTACGAGATGTCTTGTTTGCCATTTTCTGCAAGTCATTTAAGAGGCTCAGCAAAACAATGAACACACCATCCCCTAGGTGATGCATGGTGGTAACACTCTCACACTCGCCAGGGACAGAGAAGTTGATTAGAATTGATGGGCAGACAGACTGCTGCTAAACATCCTGGATCCTGGAGGAAGACTTGTTAAAGGCCACAACAGACTTGAAACTGGTTCATCTTTCAGCAGAAAACACAGTCTTAACATACTGTCAGAGCTACAAAAGATGGTTTAGATCAAACCATATCCATGCGTTGTTACGGCCTAGTCAAAGCCGAGGCCTAAATCCAAGAAAAAAAAAAGTATGCTTACCGACACCATCCACTTTGATAAAATTTCAGCAGAAATTGAGTCTAAAAATGGAAAGTAGCCGTGGCAAAAAAATCAAACCAACCAACCAAAAAAACAAACAAAGAGATAAATGGAAAATTAATTAATGTTTTGTTTGTTTTATTTATGAGTTTATGGGGCAGGAGTTCACAAGTTTCTTACTTCTTCCTACTCCTTTTCGAGCATGTTAAGATTAATGTGGTACAAAAAATATGTGTCTTTTGCATTCCTTGTTTATGTCTGTTATTTTTTTTACTGCCATCGTGTTCAAAATAAATTTTAAAAAAGCTGGTAGCGACAGGCTACATTTTCGGATTTAGATTTACAAAAATGTTAAAAATCGTGTGTTATTTTTCTCTCCACTTTGCGGTTATCAGTCTCTCTGTGTTACTTTATCTTATAAAATCGCAAAGAAATACATTGACGTTTGTGGTTGCAACATGATATAATGACAAATACGTTGCAAACAAATATGTTTCAACGTGATAGTGATGTTTCTGCATATAATTCAGCCAATCAGCTGACTGACGACCTGGTTAGTAGTGTTTAGAAGAGGCCGGGGAGGTTTTTCCCTTTTAGATAGAAGGTAAAAAATTTGCCAGGGGGAGGAGGTGTTTCCACAAACCAGGGAGAACCTGTTAAAGTTTCTGTATAAGTTTCTGTGTGGTAACATATCCGTTTCGATTAATACAACTCTTGCAAATTACCTTCACTTGACTTTTGTTTTGAATTTCCTTTTATTAGTTGGCATAGTTTGAGTGTTGACGGATTATAATCTAAGTGCTGTGGATCAAATAAACTAAACCAAAACAGAAATTTTAATTAAATTGACTTGTGAAAAAAGTATGACAATTCTCTTTAGTCAATTCTCTGCCAACAACATCAAAACGTTTTTAGAAAAAAAATTAAAAACATTTGAATTTTGACTTTAAAAGAAGACCAGTCGTATTTTTATTAGGTTCTGGCCCATTTGCAAGGCATGTATTTAAGCTTCATATATCATTTCATAAAACTGAGACACTGTTTCACTAATTATGCCTCCATGTCTGAACAACATATAAAAATTACAATACAAGAGACACTTACATCTCCAACACAAACGGGGTCCAGTGTTGGCAGCTGGTAGATGGCTAAGCTATTGGGGTTATCTCCTCCAGTGGCAAGCAGAGTTTTTGAGGGGTTGAGTTCAATCGCATGTATGCCACAGCCCTGCTGGTCCAACCGGGCATGAGAGCCCCCTGTTGGGAGATATTGCCGCCCTGTCGTCATAGCACCCACTGTCCCAGAGCTTGCGTCACTACACTCCCTGTCCTTCAGCATTGGAATGCGTGTTATTTTCCCTGTCAGGACATCAACGACAAAAAGCTGCAAACAAAGGAAGAATACGTAGCCGGTTAAGTCCAACATATGCACGAGGAACATCAAAATATAGAGACGGGCGCCAAAAACTGGATTAGCTCACCGTGTTGCACTTGGTCCCACACACCACCTGTCTATGGTTGAGCCACTGCGAAGCAAACACCTTGTTCAGCCGTCCCAGAGAAAACTCCCTCTCCTTGAGGATCCCAGGGAGCTTGCCGGCCGCGAAGCCACGCAGACTCCGTTGGAGCCGCAACTCGTGCTGCTGCTGGGGCCTGAACTCCCGTCCACGGAGAGCGCACACGACGGAGCGCCGACTGCCGCCCCACTGCTGAGCATGCCGCGACGAACAAGAAATACGGATCCGCTTCTGTGGCGCTTGACACCAGCCCAGCTGTGGAAGAAGGCAGAGGGAAAAGAAGTATGCTAAGAATCAAAACTGATGGAGCATAACTAAACAGTTCAAACTATAAGAAGAAAGGATAAAAATAAAGACATTCTTAGTGTTTGACTCATCTAAAATTAAAACATATTAAAAGTTAAAAAAAAAAAAGAAAAACCTCACAGGTGCAAAACAGCGACCTGTGGAAACGACACAGTGCAGTACTCATACCTGTTGAAATGTTTCAAATGTTGTGATGTTGTAATCGCAAACAGTTTATGGCTGAAATAGATGTGATAGATTAAAACTAAGTAATTTGTAATTATGAGAAAGAAAATCATTCATGGGTTCAAATGTTTATACAAATGAGACGTCAATGCTTTGTAGAACCATTGACATGGAATGGTTGGAATATGTCTGCATCTGCTTTTTACATGCAAATTACGGGACTTCTTAGGGTGTCCTGTTGCCCCTTTATTTAGGGGCATCAGAGTAAAGGAGACTCAATAGAAATGCATGTAATGCTTTGCAGATTTTGCTTAGAAAAAGAATGTGCAAAAAGTAACATGTTTCTGTAATTTCACAATGATAAACTGTTCTGTCTTGGTCTATCACATATACTTAAAAAGGCATACATTCGAGTTTGTGATTACAAACAAAACATGAAAAATGACATACTTTTGCAAGGCACATGATCAAACAAAGGTTTATTTTGACTAATTGATCACAAATTACTACTACAAATAATGTATATTTTGTCCCCGAGTGACCCATTTACACTAATTCCGATGACAAATTTAAGCCAACACACTCTAGCACATATGACGTCTCAGCTAACGCTGACGTTGGTAAAATGCTATTCAATCAGATTCCAAATGGAGATCTCGTTTCCAGTCGAAATCAATTCATTTCTTGTTGGTAATGAAAAGCTGGTTTGACACGCCAAGTCAAGCTAAGAGGTGTCACTTTTAAAAGAGCACATGTGACTACGTAATTGCAATATAATAACAGCTGAACGCCAGCCTTTATCGGAGCAGAGCAACCACTGAGCTAACGTTAGCTCTTGTATTGTAACGGACTGCCGTTGGCGAACGTCAAGCTAACATTAGCTGATGCTGCCCCTCAAATGGAAACATGTAGAGTTCTTCTGTTAAAAAGTGTCTTGTGTGTGCGTTCTGGCTCATTATGCATCCGTATAGAGCTTTAGTTAATCTGTAAGCTACCGCACGGATGCTAATAATGCTCCTGTCAGCTAACACTGGCTAGCACATAGTTAGTTAGCATGCTAACACAACCGGTTTCCGCCTACCTGTTGTTGGTCCTTCGGCTCTCCTGCCTTCCTTTTCCTGCTAACTGTTTTTCTCGCCATAATCTGACACACACAGTTCCTTCACCCACATGGAGGGTACAAGTAACACTGGATACTGGGTCATATAATGGCGATATGCTATTTTGTTCCTTGGCCCTCGCTGGCAGTGCCCGACGATGAGGTAGGGCGATCACATAAGGGTAAGGTTGGTCAGAGCGAAGCTAAGATTAAAG
Organism: Girardinus metallicus; assembly: GCA_903067095.1. Lineage (NCBI taxonomy): Eukaryota > Metazoa > Chordata > Actinopteri > Cyprinodontiformes > Poeciliidae > Girardinus > Girardinus metallicus. The sequence continues at coordinate 13,261 of CAEGAE010042562.1, forward strand.
TAAATATGCAGCTCCGCCTCCTGAATAATTTGACCGTGAGGCCGCAGAAACTATCCCGTTTCTCAGTCAGTTTTTTCCTGCCAAGCTGTGTGCGAAGCGGCGGCAACGGCGAAAGCGTTGGGCAGTGCGCAGCCGCACTCAAATTAAACATCAACAACAACAAGGTCGTACTGAACCGAGAGCGTAATACGTACTCACTGACGTCACCGGCGTTCCGGAGACGCCTTTTCTGTTTATGTATTAGAAAGACACAGACACTAGTATTAGTTTGTGAAGTATTTTTGAATTCAGTTTAATTTAATTATCAGTCAGATGATTCCAAGAATGGAGAAGCTTTGCAAAATCTGTCCAAGCTTTTCTGCGTTAATAATACGATCAATCTTATGACGTCATTAAATACTTTAATTCAAAATATATCAAGTTTGAATTCAGAACTATTTTGCCACTAATCTGGAAGCAATTGTGTTTAACTTTCCGCATTAAATGTGGTTTCTTGACAGACGTAAACTTGTTCATACCCCTAGCAGATTCAAATTTGAAGTAAACTTTTGATTTCATAATATTTTATATTATTTTGACTTGAAACAATTTTTGCATCATGGAGTGGCCCAGCCAGAGTCTTGACCGAATTGAGAAACAATGGAAGGAGCTGCAGATTAGGGTGATGGCCTTCCAAAGTCAAAAAAATTGGAGTTAATCTCTAAAGATAAATTGTCAATATAGAAGTTGAAGCATGCAAATAAGTTGCCAAGCAATTACAAAACGGGTTGACTGTTGTGATGAAAATAAAACCTTTCTTTTTTCTTTACACAATGATTCTTCTTGTACATTGTTTTATGTTTTGTAATATCTAATGTCTCATTTCAGAAACAAAATTGTTTCTTTTCCAAATCTACTCTTATTTTTAGGAGTAGCATAATTATCTGTTGTGTGCCACGGGGCAGAAAAATCTCTCAGTGAAGCAAAACTGTGTTTTGTACCTGTGATATTTCTTTCTGAATTTAGCACGAGAAATCTGAATTTTAATTTTGTATTTGAAAACTGGTGGTGTTATAAAATCCTAGTGAACATAAGTTTTTGTAAAGCCGTATTTGTATTTTCTGGTTGTCTTCTTTATTCCTGAATGATTGCACAAGTCAATGTGACTCAACAAACTTTTTGTTTCCATGTCTCAAAACATCCTACCTCTGAAAATGCAACCAGCATCCACAGAATAACTTTTTACATCTAAAGATGAAAGCAACCTCTCCTTCATTGAAAGCTAAATATGAAAAGGTCAAGATGACTCAAGACTTCTGTTCAGCACTGCATTGTTTAAGATCAGGCTTTATGAGAATCATATGTGGCCTCCTGTATAATCTTAAAACAAGAAAATCACAAATGTCTTGAAAATAATTTCTTATAACAGCAAATCAGTTGGACTGAAGCAATTCTTTATAGATATGTAGGACTTTATCTATTTTTATTAACAGGTACTAGTTTCCTCTGTTTTCTAGTTGCAGGCAGGTTGCATGGGCCCCTGTACTACTGCATGCTGCTCTTCTTTATATTTTTTCTGCTGACCAACAAGTCACAGTTGGATTTTTCCAGCTATTGTAGACAATAACTTGAAACAATCAACTGTATTGTTGTCTCTTGAGCTGAACATTTAAAAAGACAGATACAAAGCCAGGAGAAGGATTTGTTGTTCTGTGAAAGGTTAATCTCTCACATCTAAATACGTGGGATAAAACATGAAGCTGGGCTAAAAAACAAACAGAGAAACGCAATGCTGAAAAGATGAGCATGTTTAATCGGTTGGATTTTCTAAAGAATTTCACAGAAAATTAAACATCTTGTCGAGACACATCAATGAATTTGGAAAACGACACTGAGCTCACCAAGCTCAACTTTACCATTAACGTTTCTCAGATCTGATTAGATTTGCTTTGTGGGAATGCGGAAACTGACATTTTTATTTATTTAATTTTTTTTACACAAACATGGTTTTACCCAAAACCTGTAATCCAAATAAAACTTTTAAGAAATCAGATCACAAACAGCCAAAGGTGCACAGTTTTAATTAATATCTGTGGATAACAAAAATCTAACAAGTCAAGTGTGAAGACAATAATACCACTTATGTGTTTTCTTTTTTTTTAATCATAGAAACTTAAATAAAAAAAGGAAGAAGCAGCTGTCAGTCATGTCAAACTTAACTTAAAGTGCTTCCTATAGAAACTCAAGTGAATTACTACGACATGGAAATTCCACCTCTGTAAATAATTACGAGTCTGGAACGATCCATGTGTTCTAAAACGTCTCAGTCATGTAGTCTGAAAGGTATTTTAGACTCGACAAATTCGTCGTTATATCCCAAAAGTATGATTATAAACATAATTTCATTGGTTTTAGTGTGCGGATAAGGCATGGGCCAGTCATGTGTATCAAGATATACTTGAGTGTTTACAGAGTTACGGTCTCAAAAACCACAACATTTTTCTTTAGTCCTTTTAATGAGAAGCCAGAGTGACTGCCACCGGTTGTATTAGTAAAGTAACAGTGCTGCAGATAAGCACCTGTGTTTATTCCTTATTTCTCTAAGTTTACAGTGATGAGAGAAATTATTAGCCCTTACAGATTATTCTAGGTTTTTCTTGTTTTTACATTTAAATGTTCCAAATCATCAAATTTGAACACAGGACAAACATAATCTTAGTAAATACAAAATACTCTTTTCATTTAAGAGAATAAAAGTTATCAAAATAACCTGACCCTAAAGTGAAAAATTAATAACCCCTTTATAGTTTGTTGTATCACTGTTGTATCACCGCTTACTGCAAATGTTACGTTTTTGCAGGAACTTGAAGTGAGTCTTCAATTGAAATGGAGGAATTTTGGCCCAATCTCCTTTGCAGAACCACTTTAATTCAGCCTCGTTGGTGAATTTTTGATGCCACGCCATCGATTTAAATCCAAACTTCACTCCAAAATCTTTTTGCTGTGCTTTGGATAACTGATCCAAGTGCGTTTTAGGTCACACGCTAATGGTTGGACATTCTCTCGCAGGATTTCCAGATAGAGGGCAAAATGAATGGTTTCATCAAGCGGAACATGTCGAGTTACTTAAGCCACCGTACACTACCCCATTATGTTTGACTGTGGGTATAATTTTCTTTCTCAGGATGCTATTAGCTTGACACACTTATAAGTTTACAGAACATTTCCCTATAACTCTTGGAACTCATCAGTGTTTATAGTGGCAAATGAAAGACGACCTTCAGGATCTTTTTGGTCAGCAGTGGCTCAGGCACTGGCACCTTCCCTTTGATATCAGTATTGACATCTTCATTGTTCTTCACCCCAACTTCTTCAAATCTAGCAAAATCGGTGTGAAATGTTTGTGCTACGTTTGTGCTGGTGGCCTCTAGAAACCTTTTTTTTATTAATATCTTTACAATAACAGCAGCACAAATTAATATTTTTACCACACAAACATTTGACACCAAATTTGTTAGATTTGGGAAATTGGGAGGGCTGGTTGACCATTACACTTTCATTAATATTTTCAAAGCAATAGCAGCACAAATGAAAATCTTCGGAGTACAAACCAGCACAAACGTAGTTGAGTTAATTAACACCATTTTTGTCTTGATTTGAAGAAGGTGGGAGGTCTGGATGACCTTTCATGCTCTCTGGAAACATTTATTACTATCTTTAAGATGATAGTGGCACAAACAAAATTTTTGCGGCACAAACGTAGCACAAACATTTGACACCAATTTTGTTAGATTTGTAGGTGAGGGAGCCAACTTCACTCAGGTCTTTCCTACTGCTTAAATCAAGAACACTGACTTTAACTAAAGGGAATGGGGCCCATAATACATTAGATGTTTATGGTTTTTTTTTGCAACTTCCTGGATGACTCAACAATTTGCTATTTGAATTACTTTTGTAGGCATGTCTCTCACGGGAAGGTTTGTCGCTGGTTCTACCTGATGTCACTAAAACCCGAGGAGCCACCATGGAGATCCGGTTCCAACTACAGACAACTTCTGTTGTTTTAACCAATGAACGCTTTGTCGTTTTTTTGTTTTCCTTGTTAAAACACTGTTCCATGTTTTAATAATGGTTCTCACCGTTGGTCCAAAACCTTTAGCAACGGCTTTTTAATCCTTCCCAGATGTCAAAAATACAGATGTCGTATTTTCATTTGCTCTATGATTTCTTCAGATTAGAGCATGATGTGCTGTTTTAGCCTACTTCAGGTTGCCTGACAGGTTCTATTTAAGTAATTCAATGAGTCTGGCAGTAGTTGGACTTTGGTGTGGCTGATGAAACTAGGACCCAAAAGAAAAGATTAACAATGGCCAAATCATTATTTAACAATAGGGGCAGGTTGGTTTTGAGCTTCTTTTTTTTTTGTTTCAATAAAAATTGCATATAATGATAACTATATTTTGTAACTAATCACCTTATAATTTTGGCAAAATATTTTGTTACTTTTCAGTGTGTGTCAATGTAAAATATTTTAGATAACTACAATTGTTAAAAAAAAAATCTGTTAGATTATTCTAGCAACATGAATAACTATTGCTCATCTTTTTTTTTTTAATAAAAGTAATTAGATTGTTATACACATTTGCTACATTTCTTGACAGGGAACAATAGTAGTATCCTTTTTTTTTTTAAAGATTATCACAATCTCATACCGGCCCATGCCTTGTGTAGATAGAGGGCTTGCCTTTGAACAATACATGAAAATACTCAACCTGCCTGAGATATGGAAAAAAAAAAAAAAAAGCACATGGGGGTTGGGGGAGGAAATCAAGAGTTCAACCTCAGCCTTGATTAAATTTTGTCATATTAAATTCAGTGACAGAAAACAAATGATAGAAATCAATAAAACAGAAACTTTCATCCACATTTCCAGTAAGGCTTTAAAGACCATTCCTTTTAACATTTTTGGAGGCTCAAAGTGCAAGTCAACAGTCATACAACATGAAATGTGTCTATTGCACTGTAATTTGGCTGCAGAAAAACAAACAACCCTCGCTTATATTATTATTTTTTTTTTTTGTTGCCCCTCACTCTTTCAGTCTGCAAACAAACGCTCAGGACAGTTCTATAGCGTTGCATTTGTACGTTAACATATCTTACATAATAAAACTGAACTCCAAATAAATCTTAAATCAAAGTGTCAGTGTACTATTTTAAATAAGATCTGAACAAATGAAACACGTGTGCGCCTGTGCGTTGTATGATCAGTGACATTGGGGCAAGAGATATATTGTATTTCTTTTAGGGAGAAGAAGTTTCCCACTGTAGCAGGTTTCTTTCCAGTGCAGGCGGAAGAGTGCAACAGGGCACTCTTTCATTTTCAGAGTTTTCATGACTAATGATCTATAATGCAATTCCTAAAACAGAAAGCAAATAAATGCAACCTTTAAACAGACAAAATGATGTCCAAAATGAACAGAAGAAAAATAATAAGACATGAATGTAAGAAAAGCATAAAGAAGAACAGAAATAGGTCCTGGGCACTACAGCTCAGAGGGCACTTCTTGAGAGTCAGCTCTGTTCTGTGACTGTGCCTTTTACTGTAAGCTGGTTCAATTAGAAAAGAGGGCCTTCTCTCGACCTCTCCACTCCCATCACCATTTTAAAAAGTCTGCAGCGAGCAGTGGAACATGGCAGCTGTCTTATCGAAGAGTTTAAGTTCCCACGAGTCTTCCCATGAGGTGCACACAGCCTACCGCTAGCTCCTCCCCCGTTTAATTGTGCAGTTTCTCCTGCATTCATCGAAAGACTTCCAAGAGGAAGCAAATTAAGAGTGGCATCGAGATGCCACAGCCCACATTTCCCAGCATCAGTCATTTACTCCAATAACACAGCAGTACCTGAAATGAGCATTTAGTATTGGTGAAGGTTAACTCAATCCAATCTAGGCACACAAACTTTCAGAAGTGCTGAGGCATGGTATGTTTTAGCACAGACAGAAATCGCCTCCCGGGTGTCCTTTCCACAGCCAAGGCAAAAAGGGCGGGGCGTAGTGAGATAGGGTAGGTAGAGGGGAAGGGGCTTCGGGATGGGAGCGGAGACAGATGCCTGGGGTAGAACTTTGACTTTCCCGCCGGCTTGGCTCAGCTCGCAGCGGCGCGGGTCATCAGATCCTCCAGAGCCTTGTCCTGATCGTTGTTGTGGACTAGCAGAACCTCTTTGATCGCGTCTCTCTCGAACCCCATTTCACCAAATCTGGACATGAGTTCAAGATACTGCAAGGCCTGGAAACAGACGAGGAAAAGAAAATGCTCAGTCAGTGTAATCTGCAATGAAATCATTATTAAAGAGCTCAAGAGAGTGTTTCCTGTCACTTAAGATGAAGAGAAAAGTACAAACCTTTTCTTCTGAGCACTGGTACATTTCTAAGCACTCTTCCACAGCGCTGGCATCAAAGCCTCTCTCGCACAGACGACCATGAAGAAACAGATAGTCCAATACCTTGGACAGAAGATAGATGAAGGTCAACCATTGTTTCTACTAACTTCCCTTTTGTAGAGTCAACAAAAAACTTGCTTCCTCTTTAAAATACACTTCTTTTAGTTGCTCTAAATGGGAGCAATGAAGTAAAATGTCATATTAAAAATTCTATTTGTGCAAAAAAGTTTGAGGCTTATACTAAGGCATGGTGGCATTTCTAAACTGATGGTTTATTTTTAAAGTTGATCACAGTCTCTGGGAACTTTAGGTCATTTATCCATAGTCTCCTGCTTTTCTAGGCTCTCAATGACATGATACATATATGCAATGCTCTTAAAGTTGGGAAAGAGAGGGGAACATGTATCACCAGTATATCTGGGTTCATGTTGTTCCAATTATTGGAGGTCTTGGACAAGATGTTATGGTTGGAAGAACTGGAAGAAAATCTCCATCTCCCGACTTTAATTATTGCTCTGTGGCTGACGATTAAGCAGCGCAACCAAAGACAACCGACCAAAAATATCAAGCAGCGACAGAAATGTTCTGGAATAATTGTGCAATGGAATTTCTCTCAAAGCAGACAAGTATTTCTTCTCTTTCTAGTTAGCGACTGCTTTCTGCTCATTTCACCCTTGAGCCCCCCCATTCTCCTCTCCCTTTTGTGCAACTACTAATATGAACATCAACACGTAACTTGCATTTATTATTGGACCAATAAAGAGAATTGGCCACACCAGCAAATCTTGGCTCTTCGACAGCACAATGTAACAGGAGCTACGACCAAGAATTGATCAAATCTAGCTTGCATAGTTTTAAAGTGTGTGGAAGGCTAAATGGAAAGAGCTGCTTGCCTAAAACTTACCCTTATACAAGTCAGAGCAACAATTAAAATGTTTAAAATAAATAGAAATGTGACAAGGATTCTTTAGTGTCTATAGAGTAGCCTAAGACCAGATACTCGCAGTAGTGTAACCTTTCTGCACAGCAATGTCAGTTAACTGTCATATTTTTAGTCATTTGTGTCTTAGGAGCCTCTGTTTTGTATTAATGTTCAGCCATTCAAAGTATGTTATTTAATTGGCTGCATGTAGATATACATTCAATGTTTTGGTAACCAACCTGCTCCACATTCTGGCCCTGTCTCTGCATGGCCCGTAAAACTTCCTCATAAGAGTAACCCATTCCCACAAGCGTCTCCACACACTGACGTTCACTGGGCGTCATGCTGAGGAGAGCTCCACCGCACGGCAGACCAGTAGATCCTGTTCCAGGGTTGGCCTAGTTAAAGAACAAAAACAGAGTGAATATCGAAGAGTTGCTTGAACCTCAAGCAGACGTGCAGACTGCTCTGTAACACTCACCGGCTTTGGCGTTCCACTCTTGTTGTGGTTGGATGGCTTGGGGGCAACAATGACTTGTGTTTTTGGTAATGCTGGTGGGCTGCCGTTAGTTAGGTTCCGTTGGGGAGAAGGAATGGGAATGGGTGCAGGACTGTACTTTACCGACTCCGGTTCACCAGAATCGGAGAGTTTGGGGAACGTCAGAGAGCGGATGTTACAAGGCCGATCGTCCGTGTCAAAGCCCGCTCTTCCGGGATGCCCCACTTTGTCCATATCCAGCAAGGCAACCAAGCCATTCGGCTTGTGGGCAAAGCCTGGCTTAGAGGAGATGCTGGTGATGGTGGTGGGCGGAGACGGGCTGTCTCCACGAGATACTGAACCTTGCTGAGGTGGAGACACAGAGGGCGGAGGCTGAGGTTGGCTCTGCAGAATGTTCCTCAGCTCTTCCTTATCATCCAGGGTTTTCAGTTCCAGCTTGTCGAACGGGTCTTCCTCCCGCTCAAAGTCAGCTAGGTTGAGGTTTTGTGGCTGTGGAGTGCTGTCCTGGGATTTTCTGGGGCCGAGTCTGGGGGCCGGCAGTGGAGTGAGGATGGCGTTGTGACTGAGTCCAGCAAGTACCGGGTTCAGGGCTGGGGGTGGAAGGTCCTGGTCCTCTGCTGCGGAGCGAAGGTTGTTCCCTCCACCTCCATCAGCATCCCGAGACAGAGACTCCATGCTCTCAGCCTCCTGCTTGGCTGCCGCCTCCTCCGCTCTGGCTGCTGCTGCTCTGGCGTCAGCAAGTTCTATCCCCCAGCGAACACTTCGCCTCTCCAATGTAAAGTCATACTGTTCAAAAGAGAAAAGGAAAGTGAAGGAAGATGGAAAAGTAATTACATCAGTCACAATAGCCATATAGTGTTAAAATTCCAGTTACGGGAACATCTTTTGCTTGGCTACACCCTAAATATTTACTTACTTGTAATGACAAACTACGCATTAGGAATTTAATGTATTGGTGTTTAGCCAAACTTAATTTGGAAGTTTCTTGAGATCAGAAAAATACAGAAACAATCATGGAATGAGTTTAGGCATGAACAGAGAGGCAACACTTCGTCACTGTACAAAAAAATGAATTCATTACATTTATAAAGTAACACAAAACTGACGGATCATGGTAGAATTGAATGTATTAAAATTAAAATCCTCTTTCTCAATCATCATTTTACACAGGTCATCCAACATATAACTGAAAAATAGAAAAAAAAGTCTCTATGTCCTCTCTACCTTTGTGTCTGCAAGTACAGCTCCATAATCTGGCATAAGGAAACCAACGGGTAACCCCACTTTAGCTGGACGCCGGAATTTGTCGTTTATCTTGAAGGGAACATCATCAAGGTAGCTGACGGGTCCTGTACAGAGAAAGAAAAAGGAGACCGTAAAGGTTGCACAAAATATTGCAAATATATCATCATCACTATATCCGTGTGTGCAATAGTGTTGTGAACTTTCATTTTTCATGCTAATGTAATAGTTAGCCAGTCGAACAGAGTCCAAGATAACATTACCACAAAATGTTAAAGGTCACAGAGTGATGGAAGCACAGATGAGAAAGAGAGGACAGAAGATAAAAAGGCACAAATTGCACGTGATACCGTTATTGCGATATATATAAATGTTATCGTCACTGTAAGATTTTATATAGTGCAGCCCTAAATACTGAAAGCATATACACAGACACCCTAAAGTAGGACCTTAAAGTAGAAATGCATCGAGAAATTGGCCCGTCAGAAATTCAAACCTTTTTCTGATCGGTGAGCACTTCGTAGCTAAACAAACAAGTCACCTTACAACACTCTCTGGTGAGGAAGTTGCAACTGAGATGAGAGAATAGAAAACAGTATAGAATAGAATATCCTTTATTCTTCCTCAATGGAGTGAGTCAGGTGTAACAGCAGTGAAGATACAGGCAGATGGAAGCGCACAGATTTACACAAAGGTAAAAAAAAATAAAATAAAAATAGGCCTGCAAATACATGTACACATCGTCCATTAATCCTTATTTAATTCCTGTTAATGTTTATCCATTTACACTAAATGTTTGCACATGTGAGCGCCTTTAAACCGAAGTCAAGTTCCTTGTTTGTGAACACAATCTTGGCCACTAAAGCTATACTGATTGTTTAAAAATATAGAAACAAAACATACAGATGTGAGGCTGTACAGTAAGAGCAAATTTATAGCATGTGGAAAAAATACTATACAGTTAAAATAGCATACTCTAATTAAAAGAAGAAAAAAAAATAGATTCAACTAACTTTGTAAAGAAGCTATTTAAATGAAAGCTTTACAAAAACCGATGAACTTTGAGCATCTGTGCTACACATTCTTTATCCCTCTGAGCTGGCAGACAATAAAAGAATCAAAAATAAGGTCTTACCATTGTTATGCACGTCTGATCCAGACTTCCTCGCAGCCATTTAGTCCCTGAAAAAAGAAAGAGAAAAAAAGTGCATAAGTTCGATGTTTTGAGGGAGGTTGTAGTTTCAAATAAAGCAAGAAAACTCGCAAGCCATTGCTCCTTGCAAACACACAGAGAATGATGCAAACTTAATTACTAGAATAAGATACTGAGATAACAATATTTATTTATTTATTGGGTTTAAATGTATAAATGACTGTGCTTTTATCAGGTTCAAAAACTGCTTAAATTCAATCACAACTCTGTAAAGCCACAAACCACACATTCCAAATGATTATTGTGCATAAAATAAATACAAAGTGAAAATGGAAAAGTTTCAGAGACTATACTGCATACATCCCCAAAAAGCAGGCCTTTCCTGGTTAATACAAAGGTTTGTTTTTCTTTGAAGTTTGGGTTCTATCCAAGTCAAAAAGCAGCTTCAAAGAACCAAATTCTCATGAATCCTTTTCTGGTTTAAAAATGGGATTAGTCCTTAGTTTAGACCCCCTCCACCCCCCCCAAAGATTGACAGGATTTAATTGATCAGAACTGACCCGAGCTCCCCTACCCCTCCAAAACAGATACTTAACAAAAACTAGTTTGAATCTGAAATCAATTCCATTTTTTGGTCACATGGCAACAGAGCCTGATGGTAACGAAAACAAGAAAGTCTGGAACGAATCTGTCACCGCACAGAACTTTGAACCGATGAGAAAAAGTAAACAAAAACAAATTAATGACGTAGTTCATTAAGTACTAATCACAGATATAAAGTACGTATTTGCCAGCAAAAAACTGTAACTTTAAACGACACCCAGAGCAAATTTTACTTTGGTTTGTCTGCTGTGCATAGATGTCGATCCGCCGCGGATCACTCATGACCCGCTGGATCTTGTGATCAAGGCAGCGCCGTGTCTTTGTCGAATTTCTCGTGTATGAACTGCAAGTATGAAGTCCTTAACATAGTCGCCCTATAGTTAGTTGCTAACAGTACTTGGGGATAAAGTTATATAACACCGTACCTTCACAAGTTGCGGTTCCGCATTGCTATTCAACAGCTTAGCATGTCACGGAAACACAGGGTACGTTGATGTATTTTAGAGATAAGTGATAACTGTAAAGATAGGTTAGCTAACTTAAACGACAGGAGTCGAGTAAATTAATTAGCTATGCACACGCGACTAAGACTGGGTCATTGTAGGCCATCAAGTGTCAAATACAGCTTATAATATGCTCTGTCACAGTTCAGTTTTACATATTTGAATACATTTGGATACCTTTAGCCACAGCTAGAATAACATGTATTTATAGAATAACGCCCGGGCCGCTGTCAAAATGCTTAAGTTTCAAAACTCGACGTAGTTTATTTTAGCTGCCATTTGGTAAAAGGAAGGGCAAACTGAAAGTACACACTGCCAAACACAACCCGAGAGAGTGTAATGGTCCTCGGCGTACGCCACTGTTCATGCTAATACGCTTAGCTTCGGCTGTGGCCTGACTTGTAACGTTACGTGCTGCCACCGCCCCTCACACAGCTAAACAACTGGCCCGCAAATTAAAAAACAGAGCTTTCTCACCGGTATTGACTCCGTCTCTTCCTTACGAAATCCAAACGACGCCCGATCACGTTGGCACTACGTAAAAAACTGTTTTAAGAACCAGTTTTATTTCAAGTAGAACCTCTTTCCTGCTTCGCCGTAGGTCGCCATCTTGGTTTGTCAAGCTCCCTCTACTGGTTCCTGTATGACGTCACTCACCTCCACGACGTCAGACTGAGATAACGCAATGGTTCATAAACCAGCTGAACAGGGACACTAACGCTCTTTTTATTACGTAGAAGTGCGTCTTAGTAACTTCGGGTCGGGAAATTAATTTGTTTCATTAATTCAATTTAGTTTAAATCAGATGAAATTCATAAGATGTGAAATCATTATACAGAGCGACATATTGGGCATATTTCAAGAGTTGTTTTTCCACAATTATATCAGAAACTCAATTAAAAGCCAATAACCTGGAGCAATTCGCTATACTTATTGTAATTATATTTGATCATTTATACGATAAATATTTTTGATTCTGATCCCTGACGTGTACTGAAGTTTTTGGGATGTAAAACACATTTTTAAAGATCATTCTAAAACTTTTTCTAATGTAACATATTAAAGGTACAAAACAAATGTACAGCGATTTTTTGGATTGCCGTATAATCCAAAAAAAAAAAAAGTGCTAATTTAAGGGCTTGAAATTAATCGTGATGCTCATGGTAGCTCAAAAGTAAAATACTTTATTTAACATCATATTCTACTCACGTTTTCAAACTTGTATTGGTTTTATTTAATTAAAACCAATACAAATTTTCTAGCTATAAAATGCTGAAAAACATATTTTCAAATTAAATATAACCTAGTTTAAAGATTAAAAAACGGATTTATGATTTTAAAAAATTGTCACGTGAACAAGCTCTTGTTCCTAAAAACTCCTTTTTTCAGTTTTGTTACGATATTTTATTATTATTATTATTATTATTATTATAATTATTATACAAAAAATAGTAAGTGCTTTCTGAAACTGTTCATGAAATTTGGAGCAATCTGGGGGCTTTTTTTCTACCTCGGGTGCGCGCACGTCACTGTGTACGCGCATTACGTTCTGCAGACACGCGCAATGATAGCCGGAAGCATCGATGGGAGGAAAATAAAAATCGATAAAAGCCAGTGTAATTCGCGAGTGTAAAAAAAAAAAAATCTCCTACTTGCTGTCCTTTCTCTGACCACAGGCTCGAGTTCCTGCGTGTTTTTATCTCACCGCCGCGCCGGAGGGGACGACAGACGGCAGAAAACCCGCTCCGTTTGTACGAAGTTGCTCGGTTGGGGTTTATAGCTGACGTGTGGAGAAGTTGAGACTGCTGGAGCGCAGATAAACAAACATAAACAAGCAGGGGTCAGTTGAGAGCCTGTTCGAACCGAACCAGTAGCTCGGGGAGATGGCAGGGACAGCCGAACCCCGGTTTTGAGCCCGGGAATGATCCGCAGGAGACGGTGACTTCCACTGTGACTTGCTTCTTCATGTCAACTGTCAACACAGGCAACACAAAAGAATTTGGAAAACACGAGGAGCAGCCACAGGCTTTAGGAGGAAATCCACTGCTCCACTTACTGTTGTCCACACACAGCGACGTTAGCATGGCCAGCCAATGAGTTCACCTTTCAGGTTTCAGCTGGGAGCAAACGAAAACGTATAGTTCAAGGAGGCAGAGGTAAGCACTTTTTTTTTTTTTTTTTTTTTTTTTTTTAAACTTTGCAGCTCTACCTTTAAGGGCCTCAGAAGAAACCTAGCTTGACAGGCCACATAGCATGTTTGTATTTTAATTCTTGATGTAGCATTTTGGTTTGTCTGTCTGTTTACACCAAGTTAAAAAAAGACTGAGATGTCTCCAAGCTGTTGGCTCAGTTTGTTACCTTCAAATGGAACCGTCCGTCTCATGAACTGTCTGTCTTCTCTCTCTCTCTCTCTCTCTCTAGGTTTGCTGATCTGTGGCCCCTGGGTGTCACAAGTGGAATGAACATGGCCCACCAGGCAACCCCTAGTTCTCAGAAGGCCCTGATGATGGAGCTGAAGTCCCTGCAGGAGCAGCCGGTGGAGGGCTTCCGCATCACCCTGGTAGAGGAGTCTGACCTCTACAACTGGGAAGTGGCCATCTTCGGACCGCCCAATACTCTGTATGAAGGAGGCTACTTCAAGGTGGGAGAAATCCGCACAAATGGTTACGTTGCACTCATTGTCGCAAAGAGCCACTTGGATGTATTTGCAAGGTTGTGATGTTACTATGTAATGGTAATAATGCCGGATTGTTTACCATATTATCATGCTGAAGGGCACAGAAGCGGTGGGAACATCTTGATGATAAAAGTGAAACGAGGAAAAGTTTGGTTGATCACAATGTTGCTTTTCCAAAGTTTAACAAAAACATAATTGCAAGTATTTCTCAAATTGTCCAAAATATGTACTCAGAAATATCAAAGTTTTGCATGATCACGTAAAATAACTTTTACATTAAAGAAAGGTGTCATGAAAATGTCTCTATGTGACATTAGATTAGCACCACGTTAGGAAAACAATAAAATGTGAAGTTATTGCTCAATTTTGCAATAACGATATTGGCTGCGTTAGACCTCAGTTTCTTTGCTTTTCTTTTTCTCTTCCATCATCTCGATGTCCTTAAAACTCTGAGCTTAGCATCTCGGTGGCAGTAAAACACATTTGCATGCAGAGCGTGAATGCAGGGCTCTTAAAAAAAATATTCATCCATCTAACCCAAGTCAATATCGCAATGACCATTTGAATTTATTTGTTCAAACCCAAAGAGTCCCACCATCCTAGAGATCTAAGAAGTACAATTCACATCTTCTGACCTCTTCTGCAAGTCGATATTTTTTTTTTCAGTCATTAATTCTGGCTCCATTCTCAGTCTCCACTCCTCATCACTGTACGGTGGTTGTAATTCAGAAAGCTATTTTTGGCTTGGTGACCGCTATAAATGGCACTTCAGCACAGAGAATGAGTAGGAGAGAAGGGCAAGATTAGACTCCTCATCTGTCTTTTCTCAACAAAAAAAACAAAAAAGACAGATGAAAGACAGAAGATGCAGGTCAGACACGGGTTTGTGTGAGGTTGTGTTCATGCAGGTGTAGCCGGAGTTTACAACGGGTGTACAAAATAGGTCAAATAATTAGTTGTTTTTTTTTTTTTGTCTGCCTTATTAATACAATAATATTCCTCATCCTCATACATAGCTCACTTGCAGATAAAAATAAGAGAGGCATTAGAAAAAAGCTGAGGATCCAGATTTATAGATGCTAAAGATGGATACTGTGGTTGAAAGTAAACATTTCAGTAAGTAGAAGCAATGTTTGTTAGGCTAGCAAATATATTTACTTGCCTTTTAGAGCTCTCACTAGACATGAATCAGTGTAATGTTCCACAATAACAAATATCAATAACCTCGAGTCAAAATACCACAGTTTGAACATATTCCGGTAAAGATTCATCTTTGTTTAAACAAAGAGTTTAAACAAATTGAAATTAATTTTCCTTTGGGATCAGTAAGGTATTTTTGATATGAATTGAAATGAAAATGTATAGCTTGATTTAGTTTAATGCTTGAACTCGGGGCACTCGAGCTCGTTCTCTTGCATCTC
Source organism: Girardinus metallicus (assembly GCA_903067095.1). Lineage (NCBI taxonomy): Eukaryota > Metazoa > Chordata > Actinopteri > Cyprinodontiformes > Poeciliidae > Girardinus > Girardinus metallicus. The sequence goes on from CAEGAE010042562.1 coordinate 28,698, forward strand.
ATTTATGGATTTTAAAGTATGATGGAAAATCTTAGGGATTTTCTGACCATAACTAGATTAAACCTTGATGTTTGTTGATACAGGCCACTTGGTCAGGTTTGATTGCTTCTTTTGTGGTTGGATGACCCTTTCACACATAACAATATGTGGAACTTAAGAAAAAGAAAAGGCAAGCCATTGACACGTCAACAAAGGTGTAATTCTGTTTCTGTTTGAGGTATTCAGAGTTCCTGATAAACCTGACCTGGTGTTTTCCTGATCTTTTAAATTGAAACATGACTAACATGTCTCTGCAGAATGTGATGACAGGCTGTTGAGGTAATGTGCTGGAACAGGGAAACATCTAAAACATGCAGGGCAATGTACCCCCAAGATCAAGGTTAGGAAACACTGATCCTATCTGCATATTTATTATTATTATTTTTTTAACAGACGTCTTTATTTAACTGACACAAGTAAGAAACGTTTTTTCCCCCTCATGAATGTCCTTCATTAAAAATAATTGTGGCGGTTCGTGTACAATCAAAGGTTTAATCAAATTATTATTTTTTTTTTTTGTCAGATATGTACTGAATACAAATACATGGGGTTGTAAAAAGGACATACAGACAGTTGTTGTAAAATAAGATTAAAAACGTGGTTTTTATTTTAATGTTTTGTGCTTGTCGTATGCTTTTAAGCAAATAAAAAAAAAACACAACTCTATCTGTAAAACTCCTGCCAATCGATGGCGATATTTATATTCATGCTAAAACATGGCTGTGGTGGTCTAGTTCAGTGATTAGCTGTGGACTGACGATAGTCTTATCTGACCGGCATGCAGCTAATTTGAGGCTGCTGGGTGCACACCCAGGCTCCCATGCTTAATACTTAATAACTGGACAGTGATAAACTGAGAGAATAAAAGAACCACACTTGCAGTGAATAGCAAAACTACACATAACCCTTGAACTTTTCTCCATTTGCTGACACCTATGTACGTTATTGGCATTTTATGTGATAAACTAGGACGAGGAAGTGCATAACCATTCAGATGAAGAAAAGCTATATGAGTTTTTTTTTTTTATTATTATTATTTTTTACAAATCCTGAAAAGTGCTTTACTCTGATACCCCTAAATACAAAACCATGTAACAAATTAACTTTAAGATTACTTATTTAGAGCAGAACAAACACTGCACATCATCCTCAAAGTTAAGCACGGTAGTGGCAGCACCGTGCTGCGGGGATGTTTATCTTCGGTAGGGACAGAATTGATGGAAAAGGGACAGAAAGGGATTTATTGCATGAAGTTTCCTCCAAGTCAACATTTGAAGTAAAAAAATTACCATTTTGTAATGAAGCATTTTAGTTCAACTTGCAAAGTGAACAACTTGCTGAATTGTCACAATTCAGTTGTTTTAAGGTCTTCCTTAAAGCAGCCAACACTTTTTTCGTACTGTTGAATAAAGCAGTTACTTGTGTTCCCTTTACCAATAGAAGTGATTTATATATTTTTTTTGACTCTGCTGGACCACATTCACTTTAAGGATAAAGTCGCCTGTCATTTGACCCTGTACAGCTGAGGTCCCAGCAAAGGCTCAAAAGTACATAAACTACATTAACTCTCTTTCTGTTTATTCTTCCAGGCTCACATCAAGTTCCCAGTTGACTACCCATACTCCCCTCCTACGTTTCGCTTCCTCACCAAGATGTGGCACCCAAATATTTACGAGGTGAGAGCTTTCGACTGGTCTGGATGTAATGCTCACTTTTGTTGCTCATGTGGCTTTTAAAGTTTCTATTGCACTGAAGTTGTTGTTTACTCAACGAGGTTTACAGTGGTTAAAGCACGTTTTAGTAACAGCCTTTTTCTGATCGGTATCCGAAAAATGCGATATAAGCCATCAAAAATGAAGACTTGCTACAACTTACAGTTGTCCTTTGCAGCAAAAACAAGGTTCATGCTAAGTGCTTAAGGACTCAAATTGTTGAGATTTTGTTATCTTGCTCCACAAAAAGGTGCACGTGAACTTTGCAACGATCCAGGATAGAAATAGGTTTAGCGTGAAAGACGGTTCAAATATTGCTACTTTGGTTTTGTCGCATTCTTACACAGTGTCCGTTGCATTATGTTCGATGCAAGTTTTATATTCCTTTCTGAGAAGTATAGCAGATGAAAAAACCGTGTGTCCCACAGAAGACCAGGTTGAAACCACAGCTGCGCTTCAGTAAAACGAGCGTTGTGGTCGGCCCTTAGAGCGCAGATTGAATTTTTTGTCGTAAAAAGAGAATAAAATAAAACCTTCTTTCTTTTTTCCTAAGCACAGCTCATTCATCTAGTCGGAAAACGCCACGCAGCCTCACTTGAATTTACTAAGGACTTAGGAAAAATACAGTGCTCCCATGAAAATCCAATAATCTCCTAACTCAAACAGGTTGTAAGTTGAGCTTCAAAATGCAAAAAGAAGAAACAGGAGCAAGAGAGAGAGAGACCAAAAAAATAGAAGGTAAAAGATTGAGCCTTGTATTTGAACTCAAACAGCCTGTTCATTGAATCAAAACCTAAAGAGATCTGCCTTTAAATAGTCAAAATAAGCACACAAATGTGACTTTCGTGCCATTTTTGTGTCAAGCATTAACACCGCCACGAGCTCATGAGGGATAGGAGGAAGGCAAAAACAACGAAGCAATATCTGTCATATTTTAATGACAGATGTCAGTAGAATTTCTTCTTTTTTTTTTTTTAGTTTTTTATTTATTTTTCTTAACATTTCTTATGTATTTCTTGCTTTTCCAGAACGGAGATGTGTGCATCTCCATTTTGCACCCCCCGGTCGACGACCCCCAGAGCGGGGAGCTGCCGTCTGAGAGGTGGAACCCCACTCAGAACGTCAGGTACTCCCCCCTGCAACACGGGACGTCTGGTGGTTTTTGTTGTCTTGGATTACTCTTGAAAGCAGGCAAAAAAAAAAAAAAAAATCCTAGAGGAAAAGCTGTTTATTTTGTATATCTTATAAAGAGCAAAAATGAAACAGAGGCCCCACTTGTCTCTTCAATCTCTCATGCATTTTATTACAGTTTGATGCTAATTTAGAAAACAAAAGGCTTTGTTCTAAAAAAAAAAAAAAGGGGAGGGGGGAGACACACTGATAGTGCAGCTTTGTTGAATAACTGCTAAATTTAGCACGTCAGCAGGATTCACATCGCTGTGGGAAACTGCTGAGTCCGTGTTTGGGAACTTGAGCGGAGTGGAGGTAACGTGTAATTGAGCCACACGGGGGACGCTTGGATGAGCATAATGTTTCTGACCGTCTCGATGCAATCTGATGTCTGACTGTGTGTACATGTTGCTGTGCTCTCTCTGCCGTCAGGACGATCCTGCTCAGTGTGATCTCTCTGCTCAACGAGCCCAACACCTTCTCTCCAGCCAATGTAGACGCCTCGGTCATGTTTCGCAAATGGAGGGACAGCAAAGGCAAAGATAAAGAGTATGCAGAGATTATAAGGTAACGCACTGCAGCGGCTGTGAACGGGTGCCTCTGCTGCATGGAGTTAATTTACTTTAGTGATTCATTTCAAAACATTGATCTCAGGTGTTATTTAGATTCATTACACACAGAATGATCTGTTTAAGGTGGGGTTTATTTAGAAAAATCACAATTTACCTTCTTGAAAATGCAAATATTACATCAGGCCAATAAAAAAGGATTTTTTTAGACAGTATATGGACCTGGTTGGGGATCCTTTTCCAAAAATTACTGCATCAACGCTGTATAGCATTGAGGTGATTGGTCTGTGGCCCTCACCAGCATTGTAGAGCGTGTTGATGTCAGCAGTATGCCATAACATGACATTTCTGCTTTAAAAAGATATAATTTTTTTTTATTGTTGTAAAAAAATCTAAAAAATTTTTTGAGAAACTGATTTTAGGGTTTTTATTAGCTGTAAGCCAATGGTGTCCAAGCTTTTCGCCACCTGGGCCAAAATAAAAAGTCAAGTAAATAAAGCCATTCGATTTCTTTTTTTTTTTATGTAGGAAAAGGTTATTATTCATTGTAGTTCCAAAATGTAAAGAGGATTTTGCTCAATTGTTTTGGAATTTCGAGGCTGTATTAAAGGAAAGGCACAGAGTTTACAAATTCTAATTCGGAAATTTGTTCTGCGTTATAAGAACATGACTTGGTCACTTTCTTTCAAATGCTTGGTATGTTTAGTCGAGTTTAATAAATTAAATAAAAGTTGATTTAGACGCACAAGGTCATATTAAATGAGCTTGGTTGTAAAAAGTCAAATACTTTGTGTTAACAGTTTTCATTGTAAGAAAATTATGTTGGTAGTAATTTTACCCCGATAAAGAAATAGTCTCCATTCACATCAGTCACCTGTGCTGGACTGACCAGATTTATATCACTCTTGAAATGTGACTGGTTGAAACATCATATCTGCATCTCCAAAGCACTCTTACTAAATTAAACGATATATAGTCTTTCACCTTTTTGTCACGTTTCTCTGTCTGGGTCTTCCAGAAGGAAACATTTTTGAAGTCTGCCATATTTAGTGGTGTCCTGTTTCAGTGAGATGCAGTTTAAACCTGCATTTTTAAGGCTAACAATAAGCTCAACATTTTTTCAAATTCTTAGTTGTTCCCCCCCCCCCCCCGCCATCTTGCCTGCAGGAAGCAGGTGTTGTCAACGGCGGCGGAGGCTGAGCGGGACGGCGTGAAGGTGCCGACCACGCTGGCCGAGTACTGCGTTCAGACCCGGGTCCCCTCTCAGGACAGCAGCTCCGACCTGCTCTACGACGACCTCTACGACGACGACATGGAGGAGGAGGACGAGGACGAAGACGAGAGCGAGATGGAGTCCGTGGGCGAGGCCGGGGCCATCAGCTGCCTGGAGGACGGTGGGACATCCACCAGGCACTATGACAACCAGGACGACTCTGGGAACGAAGACTCATGATGACCTGGACGATAAATCCTCCCTGCCAATTTAGTCCCGCGGTCGTCTTTCATTTTTTCAGAGTATGTGGATGTGTGTGTGTGTGTGTGTGTGCATGTGTTTGCACAAACAGTGGGGTCAAAAGTCTACTGCCAAAACGTTTAATCATTTGTTAAACTGATACAAGCTTGATTGAGTCAATGTTTTCGCACGCTGTCAAAAAAAAAGAAAAAAAAAGAACCAACTTTGCAACAGATGTTTGTTGGCACTATTTCCACTTAAAGTCAGAGTTTGGTGTTCTCACCGTTTGCCTTAACAACACCTTGCACTCTGTCTAATGTTTAGCAAAGTTTGAGTAAAGAAATTATTCCAGCCCAGTCTAGGAGATTCTTAAAAATATTACTAAAACTCATATTTTAGATTTATCAAGCGTTCAGTCATTTTGCATCCTCCATCTCGGCATGCAAACGTCAAACTAGACGACCGTCCGCTTGAATATTTACATCACCAATCTAGTTTAATTTCCATGCTACACCAGTTCCTGTCATATTTTTACTACACTCATGAAAATTTGATTACTCTTCATCCCTGCCATGTCACTTCGCTTTGTGTCTTCAGTGTTGGCACAGTTCAGTGTGTTTCATGGACGCCTTCTGGAGTCCGACTGGCCCAGGTTTGAATGACAGAAGAAACTTTGTGCAATCTTTGTCTTGACAATGCCACTACTGTTGAAAAACTAATGAGTAGGTTTATTTTACTATAAGAGTACTTCATTAGTGGAAATGTACTCATTAAAAAATGTAACAAAGCGGTGTCTTTTGAGCCTGACAGGCTGTCGGTGCTGATAAATGACGATAATAAGTTGTATTATCTGCCTGGAGTTGGTTGGATTCACGGTGTGTTTTCTTGCAGCTGTTTTCCCATTTACCTAATTGAGACTATGTGTTCTCTGACTTGTCTCTTATATTTCCTGCTGCGTCTCAGACAGTCTGGTGAGGGGGACGCTTGGCCCTTTGGCTCATTAGGCCAGCGTTTTTCAACCCTGGTCCTCAAGGCACACTGCCCTGCATGTTTTAGATGTTTCCCTGCTTCAACTCACCCCATTCAGATGATTGGAGTTCAGGAAAAGCCTGTTAATCAGCCGTCAATTGAAATCATGTGTGCTAATGCCGGGAAACGCCTAAACCATGCAGGGCAGTGTGCCTTGAGGACCAGGGTTGAAAAACACTGCATCAGGCGATCAATGGGCTGGGCAGCTTGTCCTCTCAGCTCTCATTTAGGACGACTCTGTCTCTCAAAGTTCTCCGTTTGACTTTCACTTGATTGTGTTTTGGAAAAATGTCCATACCCCATCGCCGATGCCACGCTGCAATCATAAACCCCAGTAATATATTAGGATCTGACGTGATGGAGCAAAACAGTGCAGAGTCATCTTGCAAAGAATCTTAACCGGACTTATGTCTGAACTTCTTCTGAGCCATTCGAACACGTGTACTTTATGGATGCAAAGTGTTTAAAAAAAAAAAAAAAAAAGAGGTTCAAGGGATAGTGAATACTTTTTGCAAGGTATTGCAACTCAATATTTCTGTCATATCTCGGCCATTCGAGCTTCAGGGCCTCAGTCGACTTTCACTTTTAAGAGAAATGACGGTCAGTGACGGTCCTCGGAACCAAACGACTCCTCTTTACGTCCTTTTTTTGCTCATTACCAGAGCAAAAAAGAGGATCGGAGGCTCTGTCAGCCTCCGATCCACATGTGAGCATTCACACGCCTCTGAATGTTGCATTCGGTCCAGGTCGGGGTGCTTTGCATTGGGTTTTCTTCACGCTTAGTTAAGAGAATCAGAATTACTCTATAGGGACTTGTCCTTTAGACAAGCCAGACATTAAGATGCAGTTGATGAGAAGTAAAAAAAAACAAAAATTAAAAAAAACAATGTTGCTGTGTGACTCAAACTTGTGTTTTGATGCTACTTCATTAGAATTGAAAATGTATTTCTGTTTAAAGAACAGCAAAAAAATTATTTAAATAAGACACTGATTGCCTGTTACCTGTTGTGTGTGTGTGTGAGAGAGAGCATTTACTTTTAGCATTTTTTTTTTTTTTGTTCTTTATGATGTCAAGTTTTTTATCTTCACCCAAGCGTCCCTCCATTGGACTACAGTCAGACTCTCGTCACCTGAGTGATGAATGAAACTTCCAGCTCGAGAGAGAGGACTCGTCTCTTATTTCCTGCTTTCCTGCCAGCCCAGATTGGCTGGAGATTTGAGGGATTAAGAAAAACAACAGACCTTCTTAGTATTAAGCTTTTTGAACATGCTGAACAGCACAACGTGACTGACATAAAACACACGAATCTCACACAATCTTTGCGTTCTAAGAATCTCTCGTCCCACTGAGCTCGCATTTCAAACGGATGGATTTTTACGCCACGGACACAAACAACACCCCACATGAGGTCTCATCTGAAAAGCATGCTGAGGATCTACATGTTTTTTTTTTGACTACACTTGTTATAGGATACCCATTGGATTTTAATGTGAAGCTGAAGGAGTGAAAGCTTTTTCTCCTGGTCCTGTTCTTTGGGGGGCCACAGAAAGCGAGTAAGACTCTGGAAATGGACCTGCAACGTGATTCGGAAAGATCCCCACAGGTTTCTTGTTGTCACTAAATATTGCCTACTTTTGCCCCCCCCCCTCTCCCCAACACACACACACACTCGCTCCCAATCATGCACAAACATAAACCCCTGCTAAGGATTTAAAAGCACCAACCTTGTATATCTCCTAGATGAATTGTTCAACATGTTGTGATGTGCACAGATCAGCTACAATATTATGAAGTGAAAATCATCTTAGCCATTCTGACCCCCTTTTTAGGCCGTAATTAATTTCTGTTACATTTCAGGAGTGATTTTAAGTGGGTTTAATTGGACTGCTGGGTCATATCATCTCTACTAAAGAGTTAAGGGATGCAGCCATCAGGTTTTCGCTGGCCAAAACTAATTTCTAGTTTTCTTTTCGTTCAGACCTGCCAAATCCCAATTTTTATTTTATTTCTAAAGCATTGTAGGTACAGATGGAACAATAAGGCTTAACAACTTCTGGATTTCTATAAGGACCGCTCTGCTGATTCAAATTTTGACAGATTCCACATTTTTTGTTTTATTTTTTCCCCCAACAAACGATAACAGAAAAAAAAAATAAATAAAAATTGCAAAGGTATTATGATGTCAGTTGTAATTTTGAGTCCAACGTAATAAGATATTCCACTATCATCCCTAGTTACGCATCATAGCGTAACTGTAGCTTAGTTTATTTCTTTATTATTAAACTCAACAACAACAGGTTAATTTGACTGAGGTCTGAAAATGTTCTTAGTCTTAACGTGTTTTCTAAACTTGCAGCTATAACAGCCAGTCAAATGTAAATTTCAGTGAAAGATTTAAACTAATGTGCTTCTACCAAAAGACGGGAAAACGTGCTGCAAATGTATTGACAGAGACAGTAGTTTTGAATCCAACCAAAAAAAAAAAAAAGAAAAATTACTATTGTTGTTCATTCTTCATAGACTGTGTGTCTTTATCACATTCAGTGTGGAATGAAGGGTTGAAATGTTTTGGCTTCTCAGCGATTCTGAGGTTTTGCTGCCGAGTTTGAATTAATTTTAAAAAAAGGAAAACAACTATCTGGATTTGCAGGTCTGATATTAATTGTATAAAACCTAGAAGCTAGACGTTCCTGCATTATGATCCACAACCTTTACAAACCCACAGAACTTTCCTGTGCCTCCTTGCAACATAAAAATGTGCTGATTATTAAAAGTGACATTTCTTCGCTGCTACATAGCACAGCTGAATGAACGGGATTAAAGTTACCGCTTCCTGGAAAATCCCCTCAACCCACTGAAAAACGCACTAGTGAAGTCCAAGAAGCGATAAAATGATGATTAATCAACTTCTAGCGTCCAAACTTTAAAACCTAAATCCAAGTAGCCATAGCAAAGAAAATGGGGAAACCCCGTGTTTTTAGCTGTAGCTGGATGCGGGTTAGCTTATTTAGCATTTAGAGAAGAAAAAAAAAACAAGTCTGGCTCTGTCCAGCAGTAACAAGGGGTACTAATGAGTACCTTTGGGGAAATAAAAAAAAAACAGCTTGTGCTTTTACTTGGACTCGGTTTCTGTGCTGGACTACACCCCGAGCAGGAGACATGACCTCAGACAGAATCAGGCTAATTGTTCCCCTGATTCCCGCTTGTGCTAAGCTAGCTAACTTGGTGCGGTAGCTCGTATATTTACCACACCAAAGAGCTGCATCGGTTTTCTCCAGGATCTGAAATGAGTTTCCACATCTGCTTAAGAGCCAAGTGTCAGTTCCTGGCAAAGCTTCAGATCTGGCCTGGCAGGAGCGACAGCATCACCCAGTTATAAACTGAATGTTGGCCTTGGCTTTTATACGGTAGGATGGAGGAAGGCCAGAGCTTTTATTAAAAAAACAAACAACCCCAAATTCCCTACACATAGCCCCACACAAAATCTGAAATATTTTAGCTAACTTAATGTGTGTCTTTTTTTTTTTAAAGAGTAAACAAATCCCCTCCAAAAACTCCACAGTGAAAGACAGACCCATCCACTATGTTCATCCTGTTGATGCTGATCCATATTTGGTTTTATTAGATTTTTTTTTCTTTGTTTTTTTTACACATGAGGTTTCCGTTTTTGCGAACCCCCTTCAATGTTGGGTTTGATTGTAAGATGATTTTGCCCTCACTGAGCCTAAATATCATCAAACACAAAACATTAAAGAAAGTAGGTCTTCAGGCTAAAGTTGAAAAAAAATATGCAAGAGTAAAATTATTGTGTTCAAGTTGTAAAGTCATTAAAAAATAAATAAAAGTTGGTTTTTGATCAGTGACTGTCGCTTCTTTCCGCTACGTTTGTAATTTGGCTTTTATGGTTGGCTTATGGCTCCAAAGCACACGAGGGTCGAATAATTTTTATAGCTTTTATTTCATGCTGTCCATCAGCTAAAGTACATTTAATGAAGAAAATGTGTCAATTAAGAAATCTATTTTCACCTCACAAAATTCTTCATGTAACTTTTATTTTACAGACAAAATATGTCTGTAAAATAAAATGCTGTTCTTTTTATCGTTAGTTTTCAATTGCAGGGAAGAACAAAGCATTCTTCCTTCAGTTCCAGTTTTACTGATCTACACTCGGGAATAGTTTTAAACAAAAGTATCCCAAAAGCTATTCAATAGAAAATTTTGTGCTTTTTATCTGAGCCTTTCAGCCAAAGTGACGTTCCTGAGTACAAACTGTCTGTGTGATTTAATCCTCCAATCATTTTTACTGCTGATTTTATTACAGGGAAATGATACTCTCATTTACCTACAATTTTTATTTTTTTTGAATCAGTTGCTTTTATTTCAAAATGATAGAAGTCAAAATGCCACATTAGGTGACAAATTAATGTTTAATTTCTGTTTAACTTTTGTGTAATTACATGGTGACAATAAAAGGATCCAGATAAAACTGTGCCATTGCAATAAGAAGAGCTCTGAGTTCATCTGTTTAACTTAAATATTTCTAAGCAATGAATAGCAAACTGGGTAAGCCGACAGTGAATATTTCCTGCATCTGCTGGTTTGGTAACATTAGGAGAAGAAATTCTGTCCTTTTTTAAGTGTAAAGATAAAGAAATTCATTGAAAAAAAAAAGTATTAAAATGAATATATGCAGACAAAAACACTTTTAAACGGAACAAATTTGTATGGAAAATCTAGTTTGATTATAATACTGAAGTCAAATTGAATGCTAAGTTAGGATCTTTTTTTGAACATTAACTTTAATGTTGCAGTTTGCACTGTTGTGTGTTTCTCATTAATTTGTTTAATATATAAAAAAATTTTAAAATTAGGCATTTATGTAACCTAATACATTTTAAAATAAGATTGTACTGAAATAAAAGCTAAGGATTTGACCTTTTTAGATTGTATTTTAAATTTGATCTGTTGTTCCTAAGCTTTGCCTGATTTAAATGCCAAACATTTTGCAAAATGAATAAAGTGATCCCACATGATAAAACCCGATTTAAATACATTTTTAATGTACAACTGAACACATATTTCTCCAGAATTCTTTAAATACTCCACATTTTAAAGAGGAACTTACCACACAGCAGTATGTTGCGGTCCCATAACTTATTTAGAACAGGATTATAAAAATAAACTAGAAAATTCCTGAAGAAATTTAACCGGGGCCTGCCAAGGTGTGCCCATCGGTTTGGACCCAGCGTTCTGTTGCTAAAACGTAGCATCAATGCTAAAATTAGCTGAAAAATTAACAGAGTAGCATGTTGAGAATCACAAGAATGTTGACTAACATGGACTTGCACCATTCAGTATGTTAAAATGAATGCATAAGCTAAAATTAGCCAAAATGCTAATGTTAGCATGAATGCTGTGAGTAGCATGTGTGGTACTCACACTAGCATGTTGTCTTACATTCACTTCCACCATTCAGTATACTAAACATAGCTCATAAATTTGAGAAATAGCTAAAAGCTTATATTAGGTAAAAGGCTAATGATAATGCTAACCTGGGAGGTAAAGCTAACACAGGCTAATATTATTACGCCGCCTGTGGCATTGCACTACCTTTAAAGAGGAATATTGAGGCTTTTATCTTGAAATTTTCAGTAAGCTTCATTTTAAATGGGCAGACTAATCCCATGTGTAACAGTCGATTGGTTAAATCAGTTATATAATGCCCAAAACATTCTGCCATGTCTGTAGTCCTAACCTTCCATCATTGTAGTTCTTGACTGCCAACTCAACCCTCCTCTGTAGTAAGTGAGAGTTCCGCCATGTTTGTAGTTCTGACCTTCAGCCATCATTGTAGTCATTGTCTCTCGATCGACAGATAGATGTGAAAAATAAAAATGTTCTTAGTCATGTAGTTAGTAAAACTTCTGTTGTTTTTGCACTGGACCTATGTTTGACGTGTTGAATACTGCACCCCTTTCTGCTTTGAGATGATCTCTCTCTTCATTTACATTTTATGTAAACAAGGAAAAATATGACAGTGATACAACAATAAATATCTTGAAGTAAGCGTTGTGCAGCTGGTCTTTTTTTCTTTTATACGTTGCACCAGAAGCAGAACAAATGTTTTTCTGATACGGTTAGAAATTCCACAAATCACAATTTCAGCTAAAACTCAAAACAAACCACACCAGTGTTCTCTGGCATCGGTTTCTGCTGTCTGACGGCCACAGTTCCCATGGTTACTGAAGGTTTTTGTTGTTCACAGGTTGTCCCAAGGGTCACTGATCACACATACTTCAGATCAATTTCTATCTGTTGTATCCCACAAAACCAGGTCCTTGATTTACACTTTGCTTCATACACAGGGTGTAGTTCCTCGGTTATTGGGAAATGATTGTCTAATGGAGGCTGAACTTCAAGTTTCAAAGAATTAGGTTACGATACCCAATTGCTGGCTTTTGGCCGTGACGTATAAAATGTGCCAGCTCGATCATGAAGGAATCTACGCAATGAAGCTTACCGGAAAATGCAAACCATCCCAAAACA